>MJUU01043416.1:42590-60607 GCA_002080025.1 Modiolus philippinarum | reverse complement strand
AAAATCTAAACGTTTGGAAGACCAGAAACTCCAAGATATTTAAAAACTGATAGAGAACAAATAACCAATATGATCTGAATGTAAAGCCAAAATCAGCTAAGGACAGAGCTTTGCATGAGGGAGATACTCCTTAGTATATAATGAATATCTTGAAAGGTACCAACGCTGTCAACGCAGTCATGGGCATCGACATTACACTGCCCCAAATCTGCATGACATTTCAAGTACTGGTCTTCTACCATACATGCATGTCCCCCTAGGTATTCATCACATCCGCACAAAGCTATTCTCTTTACCCCATTCAAAATTACATTCATTTTATAAAATATGTTTAAACTCTTCCGTGACAGATCCATCCTCACATGAATACAAATTAACTGCAATTGTCCTAGATATTGCTCATCACAGACTATTTAAACATGTTAGAACATCTGCTAAGGAACAAGAACGTCGTTCATTATTAAAACTCAAATTTACAAACAGAAGCGTAGATGCCATCAATATTCTTCATAATAAACATGTTACCGCCCAGACATCACCGTACTTTAGAGATCAAACAGTTTCTCTTATATATAATACATATACAAAACCAATGGCAACTAACATCTTCAATCACAAACGGGTATTGCGGAATGTCCAAATTGATGACTTCAAATCAAAAACACCTGATTGTTCTTGTCTCTCTTCCCCATTTATGTACGCTCCTGCTGGTCGCGTTGTTACAGGGGACCTCAACATCGTAAGCAATGAAAACTACGTGATCTCTTCACAAAAGGATCAAAATATCGTGAACCCCAACCCATCAACTGGAAACACAACTTTAAAATATTGACGGACTCAGTTGAGGAATACGCCAAACGATGGGCTAAGAGAGAGAAGGAAAAGGTTGAAACACTGTCCGACTGGATCAGGTCCATAAAGTCATGGATTGTAGCTCAAATGACGCGCCTAAAGACAACCATGAGCCCCAATTCTAAAAGCATATTCGATGATCCCGAGGTAGAAAAAGCATTGTCCTTCCTCCATGACAATTATGTCATCGTACCAGCGGACAAGGCCTAAAACAACATCAAATTTATATGCAAAAGACACTACATTGACTGCTTAATGAAGGAGATGGGCATTGACAATTCATTTGGCAACCCCACATACAAACTCTCCACCATACCAAGGGAGGACATACTAAACTATCACAAATCAGTATTGTCTTCCTTTGGTATCAGTTTGAGGAAGAGAACAACAACCTGCCTTGTATCTTCTGGGTGCCTTAATTACATATATGCCCTAAAAACAGAGATAAATTGCTTGGTCTGCCAAATGCACAACAAAACCCCTTTTTCTAAACTCCTCACTTTATTACTTACTGCATTCAAAGATGGCCTCAAGATATATAGTGGCAAAGTATACTCAGCAAGTGGAGTGAATCAGATGTGGATTCTCAGAAACTCAAAAGACTTATTAGAATATCTATCTTCAACTGAACTCAACCACTGCAACAGTGTCAAAACATCTGATTTTCCACTCTCTATACTACTCTTCCACACGATAAGCTAAAGTCAGTACTCCGGGATTTAATACATCAGTCTTTCTGTGCTAAAAAGGATAATTAGATATTCACATTTAGTAATAGGTAAAGATGGGGCCTATTTTGTTAAACATTACACTGATTCCCACAAAAAGTATAGAGAAGAGGATGCCATTGCAATGCTGGAATTCTTGATTGATAACATATTTGTAGAATTTGGAGGAGAAGTTTTCCAGCAGACAATAGGAATACCTATGGGGACTAATTGTGAGCCACTTTTAACAGATTTGTTTCTTTATTCGTATGAAGCAAGGTTCATACAGGGGCTAGTTCAGAAAAAAGACAATAAGCGAGCAAAATCATTTAATTTTAGTTTCCGTTATATAGATGATGTTCTTTCATTGAACAATCCTCAATTAAGGATAACCTTCATCTTATATTTTCAAATGAACTCGAAATTAAAGAGACCACTGATACATCATCCCTGGACCTATATCTCTACATTGACAACTCTTGACGTCTGAAATAAACTTTACGACAAGCGTGATGATTTCGACTTTCCAATATTGAACTTTTCGTTTTTGAGCAGTAATATTCCTACTTGTCCGGCATATGGCGTGTGCATTTCACAACTCATTCGCTATTGCCGTGCCTGTAGTTTGTACAGCGATTTTGTCAACAGAGCGAAATTGCTGTCTCAAAAACTTTAACATCAAGTGTATGTTAAGTTACTGCTGCAATTATCACTACAGAAGTTTTACGGTCGTCACCACGATTTGACAGACCATTACAATGTTTGTGTTTCAAAAATGAGAACAGATATCTTTGAGTAGATCCAGAGTTATTACCGGACTGACTAACACCGACTGACAAAACCGGACTTTCCACTGGCAGTTTGACGGGTGCCACGCGTGGGGCAGATCCTGCTTACCCTTCCGGAGCACCTGATAATATCTCAGTTGTTGTAGGGGTTCACTCTGCTAGTGCTTTAGTTATGTGGCGTTCTTGTTCATTTTTTTACTTGTTTTGTCTTTGTCTCAATTCGTGTTTGATATGAATTGTCGTGATGTTGGATTTATGATTTTAGAATTTCCCCTTTCCTCGTTCTTGCTTCGTTTGTCGATGTATTGTAACATGATGATTATGAAAACATTAATGTTACCTGACGGAACCTGAATTTCCAGCTGTGTAAAACAGAGCATTTTGTTTTGAGAATGTGCATTCTATTCTAAAACGCAGTTTTTCCGATATTTCACTAAGATTTTAGCGAGCAGAATGACGATAAACTGAAAGGACTGTCCAACTTTGGAAGATAACGCCACGAGTAGCATGAAGAGTTAATGCTGAAGATGCTTTTAATTCGTCTAAAATTGTGTCCAGAGTTCCCTTTTTAAGAAACGCTAAACTTTTGGTCCCTGCGAAGTGATGTAAAATGTCGGAAAATCTTCGATTGAGAATAGAATGCACTTTCTCAGAACCAAATGCACACTGTTGACTTTTTAAGGTTCTAATAACATTGATTTTAAATTTATTTTGCGGTTTGTTTTGTGTAATTTAAAGTGACAGCTTGCATACCTTTGACCTTTACACAGTGTGTGGAAGTTTTTAAAAAAATATTGGTCAAAAGTTGGAGAATAGAAAAGGGGAGGGTATGAATCAATTGTTTTCCTTTGATTTGATTGTAAAGGTTTTCTTTGCTTTTGGGTTTATTGATTAATTAATTTATTTATTTATTTTGTTGGTCACTGGTAATGTGTTTTGGGGCAAAGAAGCGTTCAAATTGATCCGAGGGCATAGAGCGCAACATTTGCACATAAAATGAACGAAAATTGAATGAGTTTTCGAATGAGTCAATTTTGGAGAAGATTTGTTGAGAAATAAAGAAGTTATAAACGTTTGAAGTTTAGCAATTTTATTTGGTAAAGAGTCTGTTGACTTTTTAAGGTTCTAATAAAATAGATTCTAAATTTATTTTACGGCTGGTTTTTGTAACAGCTTTCATATCTTTAACCTTTACACAGTGTGTGGAAGTTTTTGAAACAAATATTTGTCTAAATATGTTGGAGAATAGAAAAGGGGGAGGGTATGATTCAATTGATTTCTTTTGATTTAATTGTAAAGGTTTTCTTTACTTTTGATTTTATTGATGGATTGATTTATTTATTTATTTTGTTGGTCACTGGTATCGTCTTTTGTGGCAAGAGGGCATAGAGCGCAATTTTGCGCATACAATGAAAGAAAATTGAATGCGTTTTCGAATGAGCCAATTTTGAAGGGGATTCGTTGAGAAATAAAGAAGTTTTAAAAAGTTCTAAAAGTTGTAAGTTTAGCAATTTTATTTGGTGAAGATAAACAGAGTGCATTTTGTTTTGAGAATGTATATTATATTCTCAAACGCAGTTTTTCCGATATTTCACTAAAATTTTAGCGACCAGAATGACAATAAACTGCAAGGACTGTCCAATTTGGAAATTTCGGACGTAAGATGATGCTACGAATAGCATGAAAAGTTACTGCTGAAGATTCTTTTAATTCGTCTAAAATTGTGTCCAGAGTTACCTTTTTATGAAATGCTAAAATTTAAGTCCCTGCGAAGTGATGTAAAATGTCGGAAAATCTTCGATTGAGAATAGAATGCACTTTCTCAGAACAAAATGCACACTGTTGACTTTTTAAGGTTCTAATAAAATTGATTCTAAATTTAAGTAACAGCTTGCATACCTTTGACCTTTACACAGTGTGTTGAAGTTTTTAAAACAAATATTTGTCAAAATATATTGGAGAATAGAAAAGGGGAGGGTATGAATCAATTGTTTTCCTTTGATTTAATTGTAAAGGTTTTCTTTACTTTTGATTTTATTGGTGGATTGATTGATTTATTCATTTTGTTGGTCACCGGTATCGTGTTTTGGAGCAAGAGGGCGCAACATTTGCGCATAAAATGAAAGACAATAAAATTCGCTTTCAAATGAGCCAATATTGAAGAGGATTCGTTGAGAAATAAAGAAGTTTTAAACGTTTGAAGTTGAGCAATAAACTGCAAGGACTGTCCAAATTTTAAAAATTCGGACGTAAGATGATGCTACGGATAGCATGAAGAGTTACTGCTGAAGATTCTTTTAATTCGTCTAAAATTGTGTCCAGAGTTCCCTTTTTAAGAAATTCTAAAATTTTAGTCCCTGCAAAGAGATGTAAAATGTCGGAAAATCTTCGATTGAGAATAGAATGCACTTTCTCAGAACAAAATGTACACTGTTATTTGTGAGTTTTAGCTTAGAAATAAATGTAATCGAAAGTTTTCGAGTAAAAATATGAAATACTCTGCATACGGAATACTCTGAATACGGAATAATTTACATACATTTAGTTTTCGACTCATTTCTGATTATTCATTTTGTTGTTCTTATTTCTTTCGTCACTGTGTGGTCCCTAAACCGATATAATTTTTAAACTATGGATTTCTGAGATTCCTCTTCAGCATGTTTGTATATATTCGGATTTCAAAAATCGTATTATTGGTTAAAAACTTCAACGATACGGATACAATACACAAAGCACTAGTGAAATTCAAGTTTTTGACTTATGTCACATTATTAATGTGGTGGAGAAAATAAATGTCTCTAAGTGCCTACAAACACACAACCATCTTCTACAGACGTCTATTTTCGTCGCACTGTGAAATACATAATGCCATTAAATATTCCTCCTAATGCAGTACATATTACAGTAGCTCGAAAGATTTCGACTGGTGGATCGTGGAACATTGCCTCCACTGCGGTCATTACAAACTGCATGAGATGAGCAATAACATACATGGATAATTTAACAGCTAAACGAGTTGTGTTTATGGCTGAGTTCTGTAGCACAGTGGCTACCTGTCTCCTTCTCCACCATACTGTAACAAACAACATACAGTATAGGATTGTTATAACGGCAAATAAAACTATGACGATAACAGGTGCTATTCTGAGGTGCCAAGATGAGAAACAGCTATTCTGTCGAAGATTGCAACTAAAACAAAATAAACTTGGTTATTAAATAATAAATTTTGATATATGTGGTGAATAAAAGCAATTTGAAAATATCTAAATAATAACAAAATACCGAAGTTACTGTACATTTATTTTCTGTATAGGCGCATTTCGACAACTTATGTCTCACCAGTCCAGATAAAACCAAACATTTGGAAGTCCATTTACCAAAAACTAGTATTAGCTGACAGAACAAATAGCAAAACCGACCTGGTTCTGACAACTACCAAAGAATTCCGGTCAAACCAGTGCTAGGGGCCGTCTTGAACTTACTATGAGGTATGAGCAAAGCTCATTGTTGAAGGCCTCATGGTGACTTCAAAATGAAGAACAACGATAAAAGCGTTGTTCCTTCGCTTGTTTTACCATGTATTTGTAGAGACTTTGTCTCATGTGCATTTACTCCATATCCTTCCATTCACCAACTAGTTAATAGAAAAGCCAAAATTAAGCCAAGGACAGAGCTTTTGAGGGAGAAACTTCTTAGTTGTAAACAAATTTTGTAAAATTTGGATATTGTGAGTTTCAATAAAGTCGGGTTTCGGGTCAGCACCGAAGTACTGACTACTGGGTTGGTAAATACCCCGGGGGACTAACAGTCCACCAGTAAAGGCATCGGCTCATTGGTAATAAAAAAGAAAATAACAAGCTTACTGTCAAATTATTTTCTGCATAAATGATGTCCAATTGGAAACCCTTGGATATTGAGAATAAGACGCAATGTATACTGTTTCAAGTTTTGCTTAAAGTAGACACTTCGACACAATTCCACTAGAATATCCGAATACCTATTAGTAGAGCGGCGGATATGCAAAAAGTCGCTTAGTTAACGAGTTTAAATTACCCAAAAGCCCCATGGATTTTTATTGCTTACTATTATTTATCAACATCTCAACTGTAAGATAATGCCTATCATCAAGTTAAATTGTGGCCCCTTTGACGTAAAAAATGGCGACTTTTGACGTTACCCTGCTCTTCAAAATACACATGGGACTGCTTGGAATGAAATTTTATTTAATTCACAAATTCTTCTTGAAATTCAATACCACAGAAACAAAAAACATGCGATAGTATACTCAATCATGCATCAATACACCCTTATAATTTCAAACATAGCCCAAGACGGCCATTTACCGGCTTGGTAAAATTAAGCATTAAAATTGATGTTTTTAGCACCTACGTTTTAATATTTTACACATTTTTTATTTATGTCTCATAATTGGGTTCACAATTGTTTCACGTAACTATTGGTGTATTTGTTTCCAGAATTCATCATTTCTCCACGTCAAATTTTTTATCTATAGTTGTTTTTTTTTAAAATATTTTATTCATATATTTAAACGGTGTTGTACCGTTTTGGTAATAATTTTATAATTTACCCTTTATTAGGCAGTCTGTTTTGAATGATATTTCAACAGTATTTGCTTGATGTATATTTGACATTATTACCATTCTAAAAAATACGTTAGACGTGTTTAAACTGTTTTTATTTGCTCAACTTTAAAAAAAACGAGAAATTAACTAAAAGGTGTGTTTGTGTATTGGATGTGTTCGTATAGTTTACAAATGAAAATACGGAAATGTACTTGTTGTGTAAAGTCGTGGTTCAGCTCTGCTATGCTAAGCAAAACTGGAAACGACAAAGCGTTCTAAAGATGAAAACAGATCACGTAGAGGTTTAATAGCACTTATTAAGTCACATACTGTAAAAGGTAAAAATAAAAGATAACTGTTTTTCAAAGATAATCTTGAGCTCATTCAGTGTCGACACAAAGTCCAAAAGACCGAAGATTCATATGTTGTACTTTCTGTTTTTTCGAATGTAAAACGTAAAATCCATTTCGATGTTGAAACACCCCCCCCCCCCGCAAAACACATGCACCAAAAATATTATGAGGAAACAGAATTTTGATTTAAATCTTCGATGTCAATGACTTACATGAGTTAAAATTGTTGCGTATAAAAGTGTGTCAATTACCTTGTTCCAAGTCACCCTTGTACTCAATTCAAATTTTTAAGAAAAATTGCTTTATTTGACCTTGAGTGAGGTCAAAACCAGTGAAAGCTATAGCAGCACAGACCGCACGTTAATACATTCTCAACTCTGTTCAAATGTGACTACTCTAGTGTAGTTTATTTGTGTATTGGAAAACTCTTCACTTGAAAACAATTATTTGACCTCAAGGTCAAAGGTGAATGTCATATGAAAGTCAAATGGTACATAAATGTACCAAATTTTCAACTTTATTTGTCAATAGACCATCTCCGAGCTCTTGTATAGGGATTTACCAGACCACTTTTCATGACATCACAGTACAGAAAACGTCATGTCACAAAGCCTAAAACGTCACGAAGTGATGTTTTTGAAGTACATTCTTGGTCACATGGGGCGGACATGTTTGTGACGTAGGGCGGACAGACAACAACTGGTGAATCTAAATACCAGAACTCGGATATGGTCTATTATCTGAAAACTAGGTCAAAGGATTAGCAAGTTATAGCCCGGCAAACTAAAAGTACAGCTCTTAGGGCTATGACCTTTGATCCTTAAATACATGTCAGATGGCGACGAGAACCATTTTCTGAAAGAACAATTATTACACTTTCGTTTAAGATAATAACAGTCCATGGGGCTTTCAGGTAATTTGAATTTTTAAAATTTGCCTCCTCGCCGCTCCACTATATTGATCTCAAACCTACTATATATAGTCGTAATTATCATTCCAATATAAATACAGAAAATTAATTTGGTAAAGAATATAATTTAAGCGCATTTAACACTTCCAGTTTATTAATAAAAAAAGATATTACTTTCTTTTTTAAACTAAGTCGAATAATGTGTAGTATTGCTTGTAAAAATAACCTTTTATTTTTTTTCTGAATATCTGTTTTTTTTTCCAAACAATAACAACGAAAGGCAGTAACTGAATAGGGTATGTAAGTATCGTCATGTGACTCATGAAGAATGTGACCCTGAAGAATGCACAAAGACATTTTAGAAATTGAAAAAGTGATTAGATACAGAGTCGTTTTGCTTTATGAATCTATGCCCTACATGCAGAATTCAACATATAATGTCTTTATGTCATATTTATTACATAAAATACTACAAAATACGTACAACTGCCAGTTATGTTGGTTTTCATTCAAAATAGCAATTGCTTTCAACTTAATCAAAGGCAAAATAAAAACTGTCAGGAACAGTATCCAGTCATATTTGCTAATAGTAAACTGGTGATTGTAAACCACTAGCGCGAATACTAACACAGCTGTAATCGTTGCCAGGAAGGTTTGGGATATTGCGAACAATGTAAGTGACATTCCAGTGATTGTACAAAGAATACCTGTGGGAGCCTGTCTTTTTAGCCCCCATTTGACCATTAATATCAATGATAAAGTATATAATAAAAGATCGCTAAGAACACTGTATACCGTAAACCTCTCAAAAATCTTCCACTTAAAGAAATTGCCTTTTCCTTTTCTTCCTGCTATAACAAGTATAACAAAAGATATGACGATGCTAACAAGTAATAAACATCCTATCACGGAGGTTATTTCTATAGGTACAATTACTGCAATTGTCTCATCGGCTGCGAATGATGTGTTAATATTAACAGTGCAGTTAATAACAGAACAGTTAACGCTCGATGTTTTATTTTCCGTGTTTTCCATACTGCCTGCTTATCCACTGACAATTCCATATCAAAGTAATTTATTGGTCATATACTAATCAATACCATGTAATCTACATCATATATATTCTTTACTAAATACCAAGCATGAAGTTATAATAATAGAGGTTTCTTCTTCCTTTTCTTTAAGGTTTGCTCCTAATGTATTGAAATTTCTGCCAGATATTTGGACTCCTCTGGTTTTTATTCCTTTCAAAGCACTGTATTTTTGCTCAGATACACCTTTAGTTTTTCATAATTTCATTTTAATATCATCTTTCATCTTTAATTGCATTGTGAAAAAAAGATCATTTGACACTCGTCTTGATAAGTTGGACATTTTTCTAGTTTGATTTTTACTGTGAGTCTTTTTAAGCATTTATATTTAGCCATTCACCACACATAAGGGGGAGGGTTTGGATCCAAGAAAACTAGTTTAACTCCACCGCAATTTTTGCGCCTGTCCCAAGTCAGGAATATGTTGGTCATTGGCTTGTCCTTGTCTTATAAAATTTTAGTTTCTTGATATTTTGGTTATTGGATGTAGTTTGTTTCCATTGATTTATTCACTTTTTTACCTTTTTAGGGCCATTTAGGGCTTCTATATGGTGTGAGGTTCCTCACTGTATTGAAGACCGTACGGTGACCCCTAGCTGCTTTGTTTTGGGTCGTTTTAACCTGGATATTGGGTGTTGTCTCCTTGACATTTATCCCATATTCTTTCTTTTTCATCACTTTCATTCAGGGTCAAATTTTGCAAATGTGAAAACTAGGAAATATTCAAAGGAGATCAGTTTGAGATTCCCTGAGTATTTTTATTTTCTTTATATCTCAAAAACACCTGAAATTACTTGTTTTCCAATTTCCAGGCAAACAACCATATTTATCTCGTATTTAGGTTATTTACAATTGCGAAGTAACTACCCCCTCCCTTTATCAGAGAGAAATAAAACTTTCAAATAAGTGAGTCCATATCTTAAACGGTTACATTAAAAATGCTGGCTTGCCGTGACCTCTAGTTGACAAAACTAAATTCACAGTAAAGTAAGTGAGAACCGAACCGTCAGTCAAGTGAACGAACAATCTATGGACAAAGGCAACATCGGAAACACTAAGAAACAAGAACACCACTTGAGCACGGGACAAAAAAAGAAAAGTTAAGACACACATACATATGAACAACACAAACCCAATAAAAACCATGGGTGAGATCATATGTACCGGTAGAGTAAGCATCTTCTGCTTCTTATAAGACACCCGCCGTGTTGAACGCCGGTAGTAAAGTCAAATCCGATAGAGGAAAAACAAACTTTAGTTGTAGAGGGAAAGATATGTTGTCATCTGGGAAACAGATATCCTGTAACAATCGACAAGATCGCGATGTCGGCCGTAGAACTTTTGTAGTGTTGACTCTAAGTTTTTGGTAACGAACCCCTGCTTAAGTAGTCTATTTGTTAGTAACTGGGCTCTATCAAGGAAGTCACTATAACGACCACAAGCCCTTGAATAGGGATTAAGTTGTAAGATGTAAACTCCATATGCTGGTGCTTTTGGGATATTGCCACAAAGAAAAGGGAATTTGACTATTGGAAAAGTGAAGTCATCGCGTTTGTCATACAACATAGTTTGTAATGTACCTCGAAAACTGATTTTATTATGAAGTTTTGCTAAAATGTAAGGAGTATCTCCCTAATGCACAGCTCTGTCCTTAGCTGATTTTGGTTTTCCTTTTTAAACCCTTTTGTAATTTCTTCTCTATGAGATTTTTAATATATTTCGATTAATGGATTTCCACATTTTTGGATATTTGATTTGCACTGAAGAGACTGAGATGTCAAATGCTCATATGCGTAAATAAAATTCACAGTAATTTCGGTATTGTATAATTCATAAAAAATCGACAGTTAAGATTTTTTGTATTGATTGTGGTCAGATTGTGGTCCTGCATTCTTTTCTTCCTGGCTATATATTCATATAGTTTATGAGAAAATCTCAAATTTAAATGTGGAAAAAGGCCTTCTCTGACTTCCACTTTACTTTTTTATTACAATATTTTAGTCTATATCCATAGAGGAAGAAAGAATTTACAATCAAATCATATAATCTTAAGATACTCATTCACAGATGAGCAACAACGATCCAATAACTTACCATGGATGAGATCAGATGTACCGGTAGAGAAGGTATCTCCTGCTTCTTATCAAATATCTACCATGTTGAATTAGTTCTGATAGTAAGGTCAAATCATGTATAGAAGAAAAACATAAAGGGAAATATATGTTGGCATCCAGTAGTGGATCCAGAGTTCCGAGCGGTTGGAGTGGGGGAAAATTTCTAAAGCAGCTATAGTCGAACATTCATATCATTGGCGGATCCTGCTGGGGTTTCTGCAATAGTTTTTATATTTCGTACACAATTTAGGACAAAATCGATAAAAACTGACAAAAAACGACTGGAACTCCCATTTTTCTGCCTCTGCCAACTTATGTCTCTTCAGTGCAAATCAAATCAAATAATTTGGAAATCCATAAACAAAAGTATGTGTAAAAGATGACAATCGTTAAAATGATATGACTTTCCATTTGTTTATTTGTTGGGTTGAAAATCTCAATAGATTTTCGATGACAGGTTGTAGATTTATAAGGGTGTCTTAGACTTCAGACGACTTGTGTTGTGTCACGTGGTCTTGATTTAGATTGAGTTACTTCCCTTTGAGTGAAAATTTAAAAAAAACGGAAACAAAGTCGATAATTGACAAAACGCCTATTTTCAAATAATTTTTTACATATTGACCACTCCGAAAGATGATTTTTTCCGAAAGTTGTTCTAAAATGTGTATTATAAAATAAGGTATACCCTCATTATATCATTCCAGCCGCTCACTTTCATTCTGCAAATTTTATTTTATTTACAATGTCTCAATACATGATAGCAAGACCTGTGTTGTGATTCACAAATTTTACGGATGATTTTTTTATAACAGTTTACATCCTCAAAAGATTAACAAGTCTCAAAATAATTTGGTATAGAGCACACAGCTCTATATATATAGATCTATGAATGATGATGTGTTGGTAAGGCGAGCTGCCAAGATAGAATATATAATTCCGAATGCCAACAGTGATGAAAATCATCTTTTTAAACCTGTTAACATAGGAAAATCCAGCAAGGTCCTCGGCTGGATTTGAACCCCTGCTTCTTGTCATATATGGCAACACTGCCTGCACTATGTCCAGCGCCCTAGACCACTCGGCAACCTAGTCTCTATATAAAATATAGCTTTGGGTAACCGGGTCATTCCTCCTTGTAGGAAATCAAGAGTTGTAACATAGTACATGATAAACATTAGTTGGGAAGGAAATAGAAAGAAGAAAGATAAGGTTGCAACAGGTAAGATACATTAGGTATATAGATAATAGTGTTGCACACATCTCTATATATATGAATGATAATGTGTTGGTAAGGTAAGCTGCAAAGGTAGAATATATAATTCCGTATGCCAACAGTGATGAAAATCATCTTTTTAAACCTGTTAACATCTTAAAATCCAGCAAGGTCTTCGGCTGGATTTGAACCCCTGCTTGTTGTCATCTATGGCAACACCGCCTGCACTATATCCAGGGCCCTAGATCATTCGGCCACCTAGACTATATATAAAATATAGCTTTGGGTAACCGGGTCATTCCTTCTCATAGGAAATCTAGAGTTGTAACATAGTACACGATGATCATTAGGTGGGAAGGAAATGTCTTAAAAACTGATAGAGAACAAATACCCAATATGATCTAAATGTAAATCCAAATCAGCTAAGGACAGAGCTTTGCATGAGGGAGATACTCCTTAGTTTTCAACAAAATTTTACAAAAATTTAGATATTGCAAGGTTCGAAATAAAATTGGCTTTCGTGAAGCACCGAAGTACTGACTACTGGGCTGGTGAATACCCTCGGGGACTAACAGTCCACCAGCAGAGGCATCGACCCAGTGGTAACAAAAACTAAATAGAAGAAGGATTAGGTTGCAACAGGTAAGATACATTAGGTGTTACACACAGCTCTAAATACATGAATGATAATGTGTCAAAATAATTTGAATGCATTTTTTCTCTTGTTAACTTACTGCATGCATTTTACTCAAATTATGGAAATGGATCATTTGTAAAAGAAAGGTATAGTCAATCCATAACTTTTACAAGAATTTTGGTATGATAAAGATTATTTGTACATATATCATATTAATAACAAAATACCGAAGTTACTGTTAATTTGTTTTCTGCAAATGCGCATTTCGAGAATTTGTGTCTTTTCAAAGAATACTATGAAATTACTATAAAATGATATAATTTTTATATATCTACTTTATAAAACTAACATTTTTTTCCAGAAAAGAACACAATTTAAAATAAAATTCTATACGTCTCACTTTTTGTTTGAGAAGGATTATTACAAAGGATAACATATTGCAACATTAACCACTTCCCTCGCCCCCTTTCAAAAATATCTCCCTTTTAGAATTTTGGATAAATATGTAAATTGGTCAAATGAACCTAACTTTGAAAAATTGCATAATTGCATATCAAATAATGTATCAGATGCACCAACAGGGTAATTGTAATACATGTAATTTAGGCCTAAGTTTACTTTAGGGGGAACCCTGTCCTAGATAGGGTAACTATATCCCTAACCTCTAGCCCTTTTCCAAACTTTATCCCTAACCCATGACCTTAACCCTAACCAAAGATTACTGTTATAAATGTAAATGCAAATAAATCTCCTCTAAAGTAAATGAAGGCCGTAATTTATTTCATTATTCAATGCTTGCAATAATTAAGGATGGATATATTTTCTGATGATACATTTTAGTAACTTTAAATATAGTATTTGTCTTAAACTAATTTAATTATTCTTCTGATTAAGGAGAAAATTTCTGGGGTAAGAATCTAATTCTTTGGCATTATGAAACTGATCCCCTAGGTAAGAAAACTGCAAATAACTCCTCTGTCATTTGCAGATAAACACGGAGGATTTTATAATATTTCGCAATAATTGGATATATGGTATAAAATGATACAGATAAAATTCAAAAATGGTTACGGTAATGTGATTTTTAGAGGGTTTGGAACTCGGATTCATTAGATTTTGTTATATTTTTGTTATATTTTTAATTACTGAGTAATTTTCTGTATATTAACCGTTTTTTAAATGATTTACACAGTTTTTTGCAATGCCTACACATATTGATATTGAGTATATTGAAATGCTGTTTATATTTGTTTCGAATTTTTTTTTTTTTTTTTTTTTTTTTTTTTTTTTAATCTAATTATTTTTTCTTCAATGACTCAACATATTGTAACATCTGATAAGTGATTGTTTCTCGATTAAATTTACACTCATTGTCTGGGATAGTTTGTGTATAATAAGATTATGTGACCTTTGTAATTTTCCGGAAAAAGATTTCTTTGTAATTCCTCATATGGTATAAGTTCCTGTTAATCTCATTGGCCAATACACTCACGTGATTTTAAGAATATTCAGTATATTTCAGCGTTGTTTCTAATTTTAGGTATATTGACGCCATGTTTCTATTTTTCAGTATATTAAGGCTACTTTTCTATTTAAGTTTTATTGACGCTGCATGTCTGGTTTGACTTTCCAACTATAGTTTTTTTTTACTAAGAAAGGTCTTATGTAAAAATATTTTAGTAAATATTGGAAAATGCTTTACACTTTTAATAGGAATTTCCGTCTGGGAATAAAAGGGGATATTTAAATGTTTTTACAGAGCAACCACTGAAACCAATGAAAAATATATTTGTTGTCACATTTTTTTATTGCACACTTCACAAGCTGAACACGCCAACAAAAAGGTTTACTAATTTGTTTTTTATCATTTGCAGATATAAGAGAAATATTGGCATCTATTTATCCTATCAGCATTCATGTGACCCAATCTAGATGATGGCAGTCCACACCCGCCCTCAAATAAACGTTCTTTTTCTAACTGAATTCCGATGTATTGACAAAATTTTCCTCCACAAAAATTTAATAAGATACAATAAAACTACATAAAATTATGTAATATAAAAATGAAGAACTTTTTACTCTGTCAATATGTTAAATATGGACCATTAGGAAAATATTTACCTCGGATTTCGTCCTCGTTCAATATAAACCTAACAGGTCCATTTATAACATATTGACTTCGTAAAAAGTCCATAATTGACAA
Source organism: Modiolus philippinarum (assembly GCA_002080025.1). Taxonomy (NCBI): domain Eukaryota; kingdom Metazoa; phylum Mollusca; class Bivalvia; order Mytilida; family Modiolidae; genus Modiolus; species Modiolus philippinarum. The sequence goes on along the minus strand of MJUU01043416.1, from coordinate 45,156 downwards.
ATATTCCATTAGCTGAGGAAACATGCTGAAGTCTATTTCCTTTTAAATTAAATATATTAGATCAAATATAAAGCTTATTGGGTGAATGTACCTCTAACTATGTTATCTGTGTGTAACAATCAACAAACAAGAAAATGATTTTCTGAGGTCAATTTCATCATGCTGAAGGTATAAAAGGTGCAAAAGTTCAACTGTCTTTCTGTCCTATTTTACTCTATTGTACCCAGATAAGTGAAGAGAAATTGCATAGAAAATCGAAGAAAAAACACAAAAAATAATCAAATTTAAAAATTGTTATTAATTATCATAGAAGCGCAACTTACATCCACATTTCTTTGAATGGGATACATATAACAGCACATATCAACCCTTTGCCGATTTACAAACAACAAGTAATGGTTAAAACCACTGCGTATTATTCTCGAGAACTGAATTTATACATTTATTAAACACTTGTTAAAATTGTTTATCTCAAATAAACAATGAAGGGATATGGAGTAAACGCACACGAGACAACATCTCTACAAATACATGATATACCATGGAATGGAACAACACTTTTTTCCATATCTTGAGGGAAATTTTCTTCACAATTCAATTATTGAGAGCTAGATGTATATTTCCTTCAATCCCAAATAAAAAAACAATATCAGTTAGAAACTGTGAATTTCTTTAAACTATAATTTATAATTATTTTTCTCTTTAATTCCCATCAATTTTTTTTTCCGAAGTATTCATATTGCAATTATTCTTATACACTGTCCAATGCACCTTCATCTTGACAGTAAACTTCTGAAAACTTTACTTTTTTCTATTAATAGTATGAATTCGAGGTTGTGGGTTTTTGAACTGGTCTTACTATATATAGCCCGAATAAGGCATGATAGACACTGTAGACATTGACGGGATGAATTGCATTACATTTTGGACAAACGTGATTAAAGAACATTACAAATTAATGAATAAAGTGCAATACAAAAAGCCGAAAAACCTATATTTCAATAATATCAAATAAGTGTAATAACAAAATTACCGAAATGAATTGTCAAGATCCGAAATCCTATGAGTAAAAAGACAAAGCAGATACCAAACCATCGAAAAAAATATCATCCACAATTGCCTTGACTTTGAACAGGCATTCTAAAAGAAAAATTGGGTTAAACTGGTTTTATAGCGCACCAAACCTCCCCTTCCTTGATCTTAGTGTCCGGTAGCAACTCAAGAGCAATTGTTGTCGGAATGTTGCAGACGATGAAAAGAGATATTCATCTCAGTTTTGAATCAAATGAATCCTGAATCACAGTTTTGACCGAAACTTCAATTTTTTTTCCCACAAGGAATTGATATTTTTAATGATCGTATGAGACGGGCTTTTTGTATGAAGGTCATAGGGATAACTTTGCCTAATGAGAGAGTCTGCTTAATATAAAAAAAAAACTTTTTTTATTATTTTTATTTATTTATTTTTTACATTTTTTATTTATTTTCCTTAGGTTTGCGATTACAAACACATTTTCTCTGCCTTTATATGAAAATATTTTTGTCCCTGTAACAAGGATTGAATGTATATTAGTAGCCAATGAATTGTTATGAAATCAGTTGTTAAGAGGCAGTATGAATCTCGAAATAACTGAAACCAATAAAGCTAAAACTGTTTGATTTACCTGTTAACAGCAATAACCGAAATCAGGCATTACTGGTGAATGAAAGGATATGGAGTGAATGCACATGAGACAAAGTCTCTCCAATACATGGTAAAACAAGCAAGGGATATAAATGGGATATAAATGTTTTTAATAAATTGATGATAGGCTCAATTTAAAGATATGTTCAAATAGAGATAACCGGATAATTGACGAACTGTACGAACGAACCAAATGTACATTACGGGAGCAGTTAATTATTCAAAATATGAAATATAAAATGAACAGACAAAACACAATAAATATGGTGGAAATAGAATATAAAAAGGTTTTGCTGCTGATGAGGAATAAATTTCCGAAATGGCCATACAGCTCATTAAAATTATTGCAGTTGGAGTTAACATATGTGTTATGGTCTCATGTTCATTTACTCCATACCCTTTCGTAAAATATTTAATACAGGAGTTTGTCTTTTATTGCAGTGTGGAGTTGGTAAAACTATTCCCCGTGGTAGAGATGTATGCTCTTTATTTTTCTTAGATATGGGGTACTTGTACATGAGATAATATCTCATGTGTACACTTCGTTCAATTACTATTATCTAAATTTTTGTAAATTCTAAAACCGAAGGATTAACTCCCTCCATCGTAGTTTTGTCCTTAGCTATATTTGATATTACTTATTATTCGGATTTCGTTTGGTTTTATGCATTATAAACATTTTTTGAAATTATGGATTTCCTCTGTTTGGGTTCTAGTGCTGCTGATGAGGAATAAATTTCCGAAATGGCCATATAGCTCTTTAAAATTATTGCAGTTGGAGTTAACATATGTGTTATGGTCTCATGTTCATTACTCCATATCCTTTCGTAAAATATTTAATACAGGAGTTTGTCTTTTATTGCAGTGTGGAGTTGGTAAAAC
>MJUU01043416.1:24641-41685 GCA_002080025.1 Modiolus philippinarum | reverse complement strand
TANATTCTGATTATCGAAAATATTCAACTCATGATCGAAAAAACGCTGTAATTCACTCATGCGCTACGCGCATTCGTGAATTACTGCGTTATTCGATCATTCGTTGAATATTTTGCGATAATCAGAATCTCGGATTAGTTATAGTATAATTATTCGGGTTTCGTTTGGTTTTATGCATTATAAACATTTTTTGAAATTATGGATTTCCTCTGTTTGGGTTCTAGTGCTGCTGATGAGGAATAAATTTCCGAAATGGCCATACAGCTCATTAAAATTATTGCAGTTGGAGTTAACATATGTGTTATGGTCTAATGTTCATTTACTCCATATCCTTTCGTAAAATATTATAGATATAATAAAATGAAATGTGAACATATCACCATGCATTTTAATATAAAAGTTAAATATTAGAAACTTTGTACCGGATGTTGATATACGCTACTATACAAATGTATTTCTATTTCGGGTGTATGGGATTTCCCTTTCTATATTTAGCTATTATTTGTTTGACTTGTCAGCACAGATACTTGTTCGGCGATTTCATTGATGGAGTTTTATCGAACTGTATATAGAGAACTACCCAATTTATTCTGTATCAAAGTGCTAACAGTAGCTACGAAATACACGTTCTGCTTAGTTTGTTTATTCAAATGATATGTTTTACTGAATATGATTATATGATATACTAATGTGACATGCAAGGAGACAGTTCATACATGTATATGTATTTGTAAGTAAAAAATGCTGCATGGCACAAACCTAAGAAGTTACTGCGCGAGAGATAATTTGCCGGTCATTATCATGATAAGAAAAAAAAAAGAAAGAAATCGTTCCAATTAGATCTCAAGTCGTTCCAAAGAGTTATAAAGCCGTTCCCACGAGTTGTAGAGTCGTTCCCTTTGACTTCTAAAAGTCATTCTTTTGATTTATAAAGTCGCTGGCACGTGCTGTTCAGTCGTTTCCACGAATTTTGAAGTCCTTTCTATGACTTATAAATCCGTTCACATGAGTTATTTACTGTTTGCCACAGTATGAAAGTCTGGTCGGTCACTAGAATTAGTATGCGTGAAAGATTAATTCGCTGTTTTCTTTATTGAAGGTCTAATTTGTGTTGAAATCTGGGCGAAATTTAGCCCTATTAAATGAAATGAAATTATTATTACGATGAAAAATGGACAACAAAGAATTTGTAACTTTTTTTGCGAAATATGGTAATGGCAAAGTCGTCGGAATTGTCGTCTGAGGACCAATGGATTGTTAGATAATCTATTTGATCAAAATAAAAACATAATGTTCTTTCACACAGAACAAAAGTATAATTGAAGGCTTGGCTTGTTGTCTACCCTTTTCAGAATTAGGACCAATGGGGCCAAATTGGATATTTTTCCATATTGACCTACAGGTCGGATTTTTTTTATCGTATTTTGATGGGTTTCTTTTCATTTTTGGGGAGTTTGGCATGTCAACAGAATCAACATAGCGTTTACTGCTTCCAATAATCAGGGGCCCATAAGGGCTAAATTCATTATATCAGTAAGCAGAGGCCTTTGGATATTTTATGTAATAATTTCCTGAGTTCCTAAAGCAGAACATTAGGTATGCATTATGTCAGCTTACATTTGTCAAACTGTAGGTCTACGTGGTTCATCAACCCAATGTGGACTGATGTGTGTCACAATGTCATTTAATCTCATAGAAATAATCGTAGTTCTTTTGAAACTTTCATAGTTTTTATTAAATTTTAATTCCCATGGGATATTTTGCTCTATTTTGCTCCATAGGGACTTTAAAGGTTTCCAATGGATTAATAAATGAAGTTCCTACGGAAAATACGATATTGTTCCTATGGGAATGAAAACATTCCATAGGAACTATTAAAGATGTCATGAAATAATATTGCTACATGAAAGTCTCATCCTTCTTGTGTAGCAATACAATATATTCCGGATAATTTTTTTCGGATTTCATATTTAGTTTTTAAGGGTAGCTTATTAACTGCGCAATATTATTTCCTGACACTGAAAATTTCTCCACCGACATTTTATTAATGCAGATGTGCATTGAACATTTTTCATTAAATAAATGATTAAGGGATCTTCCGTTAAATATAGTTTCAGATTTGAGAAATAGTCATAGCCTTCGCAACATAATAGGTGAATCGAGTTTACCTTACCATACTCGATTGTTCTCCAATGTACATATTAAAACTTTTGATAGAGAAATATGTCGAAATTAAAAAAAAAATGTCAAGCTGTAAGTTATCAAGCACATACTAATAAAACGGAATATTATGATTTTGTTAGCAAGCCAAAAAAACATTATTGATTCTAACAAAACGCATAAATTGATAGATCCCCTATCGTATATGTGCGTTTCACATGATAATTTGTTGCGTTCGTATGATTCGTCAGTTATCCGGTTATCTCTATTAAAAAATGGTTCGTTTTGGGTTACATTCATTTTTTAAGATGCCGAATGCAACAATTGCTCGTCACTAGCAAACATTGTATAGAAAGTTTACATTTAACCTGTGTACCATGGTACTTACCGCGGTTCTCCTACAATGAGACAGGTTCAATCTTAAAGGCTCTAGAAAGGAAAGCTTAATAAATTCTTACATCACATATTAAGTGGCACTTACTCGCCCCCGTATGTTTGTTTGTCCATACAAAAAATTAAAATTACGAAAAAAAAATTTTTCAATACTATAAAATATATGAACTTTTTTTCTTCCTTCTATTGTTATTATGTTTTTACTTTTAATTATTGTCATCATTACTATTTATTCATTCATTTTAAAGAACTGCATGTTTTTGCAATGGACTTTGTATGGACTCTGTGTGGACTTAGTAGATTGAGGCATGTAATTATAATTTTCAGCCATTGTAGGCGTTAATTGTTATCCAGTTTTTTTTTACATTTTGATAAGAAAAAGTCATTTAGACAAAGATTTAAAATATTTTATTCGTTATCTTTTGAAATTTTCTCTCTACAAGTATTTACTTAAAAGATACTATTTTCTCTTGTGGACTTTGATTTATGTAATCTTGTTCTTTGAATCCTTCGGTATTCTACTGCCGTTGTTTTGGAATTTGTAAATTCTTTCCTTATTCAAGTATGTTACATAAGTTTCTTATGTTTTAGTAAAATTGCAGAACGATCTGTCATGAACGTTATCGAAAGAAAAATACCAATATATTTGCTTATTATTCTCGCTTATGAAACAACTTAATGCAACACTAAATGCTGCCGAATAACAATAAATTTGTAATTTGAAAACAGTTTCTTTTACAGAAATACATTTTTGACCACTGAAAAAATTAACTTTCTTTAAAAATAAAAATTCCCGGAGCAAAGCATGGATAAAGGTACAGTTTCTTGACCATTCTTATTATTCATTTTTCCATCCGTCAGACAATAGTTTTCCATATTTTAATTGGTAGACATGACAAATTACATCTCATATACATATAATGAGTTCATAATTAATGGAGATATATCTAGCAATCAAAAGTCGCTGCATCCGGTATTTCAAATGTGGAAAGGTGAATGAAATAGCATTTAAATGTGGGTAATTTGTGATGATAACCGGGCGTTTTAAGCAGGAAATAAATCGGAAAATACATCCGCTGTGATAATTAACAACATGATGTACAAAAGGAGAAAACTCATTTATGATGTCCATCCCTCTAAACGCCAACGTTTTTAGTTTGAATTCTGACAAAAAACACATTATCGTTAATTAACTGGCGATTTTCTTAAAAAATAATACATATTTGTGTCTGTTAAGGGACAAACAGGAGACCAATATTGAGAAAATATTGATGGATTACAGCTGAAATACTGAATCCCCCTTATAGGTGGGAAGTTGGTAATTTTTAACTTTGCTTGTCAATCTATCAGCAGCAAACAAGTTCCACCGGTTTTCACATATGATTGCATGCCCTGTGTGTTTATCTATTACCAAAGATTAAAAAAAATAATTATTTAAATGAAACTAGAATTAGGTAAGGTTATGCGGTAACTCTTTTGAACTTTCCGTTCTTCAATCGTCAGTTATTGTTGCCTGTTATCAATGTTACAAAAAAGTATGCTTATCGTAACAGAACACCAACATCTCAATCAAACAAAATTACAAAAAAGTTCAGCAATGCAAGTGTATTGTAAATTAGAAAAAAATATGTTTATCAACTGAACATAGTTCTAAGTTACTTGATATCAATTTTCCTTTTGTCATTTTAAAGGTCAACTGAACAGAGTTCTAAGTTACTTGATATCAATTTCCCTTCTGTCATTTTAAAGGTCAACTGAACACAGTTCTAAGGTACTTGATATCAACTCTTCTTCTGTCACCTGAAAGGTCAACTGAACAGTTCTAAGTTACTTGATATCAACTCTCCTTTTGTCATTTCAAAGGTCAGAAACTCGGCGAAAGGCTCGTTCAAAGTATTTTGAAGCTACATACTATTGAATGAAACTTTTTAAGATACTATCCAAAGAAAACTGTTTCAGTAACTGCAAAATGAGATTCTTTCGGATATTATTTTATAAAACGTGTCACCTCATGGTGACTTCAGGATGAAGAATAACAATTAAAGTTTTGTATTTGTAGAGACTGTCTCGTGTACATTTTGTATATTCTTTCATTTAAGAAATAATCGTTTGAGACTTGATTTTGATACTAATGAATGGCACTTATTTTAAATATTAATAAATAACTTGTTTTCGATACTACTGAATAATACGTTTTTTAAACAATTAAATGGAACTTGTTACAGATACCTTCAAATAAACTACTTTAGATACTAGTGAACAAATGCTTCTGAAAAATAAATGTTTGTGATCTTGTTTTAGATATCGTTGACAGAAACGATTTTCAGATATATATACAATATATGTACATTGTCGGAAAATATATAATTTATTAGACGAGCTTTAGAAACAGGTAGAAATGCGAGGTTTACCGAGCATTTCTCGCCTGTTTCGCAGCGAGTACAAATAGATTTTATATTCCCGACAATGAACATATATTGTTTTTATCCTGCAATCATTAAAAACCTATTTAAAAATGAATCTTTCTAGTGAAGCGGGGCGAAGTAGAAAGTAAACAACTTCGGCCATTTTGGTTGAATCCATGACGTCATAGGCGAATTATCACTGTGACGTCAAAGTAGTGAGGTTTTCAAACCAGTCGCTCCGTCTTTTCTTCGTTCAAATTCATTGGCCGGTTACCAGCATACCCTACGAATACGGAAAAAAATATTCGTAGGGTCGTATTCGTCTATAGAAACGGCCATTGCAGGATAAAAAAAAATTGAACATATAATTAAATTTGTTTAATTAAAATTAAACATTTAATTAAACATATAATTAAACATTGTTTCAAATTCAATTGAATGTAACTTGTTTTAGGTTAAATGATTCAAACTATTTTAGATACAATTGAATGAAACCAGCTTTCGGTGAAATATTTTTTTTTTTTTGTAAAATGAATGAAACTTTTCATGGTACAATTCAATGTAAATTGTTTAAATCATATGTACTTTTACGAGGAATTTTGAAAAAAAAATGATGATTTATTAATTTTCTTTGCACAAGTACATTTTAATGACATTTTGCATGAAGACGCACATTAAGTGTCGTATGTAAATTTCAAACTATGCTTTTGAAAATGCAGAGTTTCAGATAGATCCAGGATAACACGTACGTTCAATTTTAATTACAGATCAATTTTCTTGATTTTTTTTCGCCGTAAATGTAATTTAAACGACGGCAGTAGAATACCGCATGAACAAAGAATAAGATTACATAAATCAAAGTCTAGAGACAAGGCAAAAGTAAGAACATCAAAAGACGGAACACCAAAGACGTTACACAACCAAAAAAAAAAACCACAAACACTACAAATACAGCAATAAAAACTAAAGCACTAACAGTGTACACTCTAAAAAAGAATTTCATCTTGTGCTCCGGAAGGGTAAGTATGTCCTGCTCTCTATGCAGCACCTATCTCACGGTCAGTGAAACATATGTTTTGAAAGATCTGTTAGTTTACTGATATATTATTGTCAATTTGTAACCCTGAGACAGAACCAATTGAGAACCATGGTTATGTAACTTCTCTAACAATTCACCTGTACCAAGGGGAAATTTTGAAAAGTTTTTGTAATCACATTAGTATTCAAACATTGACAAGGACAAATCGGTACCACAAACATCATTGACGAAGACAAAACTAAAATTTAACAAGACAACACAAACACCTAAAGCACTGACAGTGTAAAATCCCATAAAAATCGAGAGCGACATTAGGTGGTCCGGAAGGTTAAGCATGTACTGTTTTGTATACAACACCCGTCACACTGTCAGTGAGTCAATCAAGGGTAAAGTCAGAATCGGTATTGTCAAATCCGAGAAGACATTTCATATCTATCTATGATATCATGGGGATGGCCGTATATTTTCTGAAAGGACGAAAGTATCAACGAATGAATATAGCCCTGACTTAGCTGTTTTTTCGGCAGTATTTTTGCTCTTTCCGCAAAGTCACTGTATGAACTAACGAACTAAGTGAAATATACACTCCATATGCTGGGGAGGTAGGTATATTGGTACTGAGAAAGGGACAGTTAACAATTCGGAAGTCAAAATCATCACGTTTGTCATGTAACCTAGATAATTCCAAATAATTTTGAACTATTGTCCCTTAGCTCTTATGGCTTGTTTGAGCAATGGAAAAATACCGGAATGCACATAATGTAATTATTTAATGATGTTTATTAACCCTTAACTTGAATGTTTGAGGATAAAAAGTTCAAATTCTTATTCCTAAAGCAGATTGTTATATTCTTAGTCGTTACAGTAAATGAATTTGAACATTCAATTTTTTTTCTTTGGAGTACCCCGGTACCTATACAATACCATTAAATGAAACTTAAAAAAACTATTGGATGCAAATGAACAAAAACTTGAAATTTCCAAGTTATTCAATTAGCTTTAATTTACCTACTTAACAAATGATATATCCTAAAGGCTCAGTAAAACTAGCAAAGATCAATGATTCGCGTAGTTACACTTTTTGTCCATTCTTTCTACAATATATATCTTGTCTTTATTTCAAAAAGAAGACATGACAAGGCATATCCGTACATTTACATAAATAGTTTTTTATAAATAGAAAATTTATCAATGAAATGTCGATACACCGAAAGTTTGCATAGTGCTAGTTAGTTTTACGAAAAACAAATATTCATGTGGAAAAGAAAAATATAGAACTGCATCGAAGCCGGAAACGAGAGGAGGGGAAATTTTTAAATCAAACATGCAAAAAATACTGCATATCTGTATAAGTTTTTGCAACAGCTGATTTGCTCTGTGACAAAACTATTCCCGTCAATAATTCTTTGTAAAATGTCTCGTTTCAAAGCAAGGTGGCATATACATTTTTTCATTGTAATCGATAGATCTTATCAAGAAACCGCATTTCCATTTTTTCTCGTGCATTCTATGTTAATTTGGGTGAAAAAAAGGCAAAAATGAGCAAAATCGGACCTCGATTGTAGAAAAAACAGGCATGGTGGCCCATACTTTTAATTACAGATTTAGGGTTAGTAGGGTTGATTCATCGATTGTGCTGACTTACTTATACCAATATCTCATGGATATGAATATTAGTGTTTTTCTACCTTAATTGGTTAGCATTTTGATAAAAACAGTAAATTTCTATAAAACGCAAGGTAAATCAGCTAAGGACAGAGCTATGCTAGAGGGAGATACTACTTAGTTGTAACCAAAAGTTTCTTAGAATACATATTGTTAGTTTCCAAAAAGAGAAGTATGTGCAAAACAATTGGCAAAATTGTAAAGGACCTTATCTTATGCTGCGTTCAGATGTACATATAATCCCAGCAAACACGAAAACGTTAATGTAACATTAGACTAACGTTGCATTTAGGTTATACTTACGTAATATCATAACGTTATAAAAACGTCATTTTGTGGACTCCGATCAACGTTAGATTAACGTATCTTGTTACGTTAGATTCAAATGTTATACTAACGTTACACTAACGCAACATCATAATGTTACATATATGTCATTTTGTGGACTCCGATCAACGTTAGGTTAACGTATCCTGTTACGTTAGATTCAAATGTTAAACTAATGTTACCCTAACGTAACATCATAATGTTACATAAAAGTCATTTTGTGGACTCCGATCAACGTTAGGTTAACGTATTTTGTTACGTTAGATTCAAATGTTAAACTAACATTACACTAACGTAACATCATAATGTTACGTAAAAGTCATTTTGTGGACTCCGATCAACGTTAGGTTAACTTATCTTGTTACGTTAGATTCAAATGTTAAACTAACATTACAGTAACGTAACATCATAATGTTACTTAAATGCCATTTTGTGTACTCCGATCAATGTTAGGTTAACATATCTTGTTACGTTAGATTCAAATGTTAAACTAATGTTACCTTAACGTAACATCATAATGTTACGTAAAAGTCATTTTGTGGACTCCGATCAACGTTAGATTAACGTGTCTTGTTACGTTAGATTCAAATGTTATACTAACGTTACACTAACGTAACATCATAATGTTACATAAATGTCATTTTGTGGACTCCGATCAACATTAGGGTAACATATCTTGTTACGTTAGATTCAAATGTTATAATAATGTTACACTAATGTAGCATCATAATGTTACATAAATGTCATTTTGTGGACTCCGATCAACGTTAGGGTAACATATCTTGTTACGTTAGATTCAAATGTTATAATAATGTTACACTAACGTAACATCATAATGTTACATAAATGTCATTTTGTGGACTCTGATCAACGTTAGGTTAACGTATCTTGTTACGTTAGGTTCAAATGTTAAACTAAGGTTACACTAACGTAAGATCATAATGTGACATAAATGTCATTTTGTGAAATCCGATCAACGTTAGGTAAATGTATCTTGTTACGTTAGATTAAAATGTTAAACTAACGTTTTGCAAACGTAACATCATAATGTTACATCAATGTCATTTTGTGGACTCCGTTCAACGTTATGTTAACGTATCTTGTTATGTTAGATTCAAATGTTAAACTAATGTTATGTTAACGAAACATCATAATGTTTCATAAATGTCATTTTGTGGACTCTGATCAACATAAGGTTATTGTATCTTGTTCTGTTATGAAAAATGTTCTCCTTATGTAACGTCATTATGTTAAATCAATGTCATTTTGCAGACTCCCATTGACGTTAGATTACCCGTTAACATATCTTTAAATTTATATTCAAATGTTTAACTTAAGCTAGCATAAATGTCCTGCTTACTCAGTCAAAACGTTACATCAATGTCTTTTTGGACTGTGGTCAAAGTAAGTTTGAGGGCTATGGTAAACATAATCATATATGTATCTTGTCATATTAAAGTGATGTAATAAATAATCTTTACGGGAAAAAGTCCACAAAATGAGATTGAGGTAAATTTATGATGTTACTTAAGTAGAATGTTTTCCGTCTCCCAAAGATTTATTCTGCATTTTACTGTTTGATTATTCTGCAGTATTCAAATTGTGATCTCACAGATGTAGTGTTGAATTATTGAAAGTTGTCTGCTTTCAATTTAGTATTCCACTTTACCTTGGATACAGAATTCAGTATTTGGCTTCATAAATAAATACAATGCAACTGTAGTAGAAAAAAGAAGAAACAAAACACAAGTTGATTACATATATCAATATCCAGAAACAAAGCAAAAATGAGAACATTATTTGACAAAAGACCTGACAAACCCGCAAACCACACAATATCACAAATATAGCACCCACAATGTCAACTATCAAATCCAAGGGTGACAACAGGTGCTTGGGAAGGGTAGGCATGTCCTGCTCTGTACATGGCACCCTTCAAACTGTCAGCGAGTTAGTCATGGAAATGTCACATCCTCAAAGACTTGAAATCCAGTCAAAAATGTCTGTTCTCATTTATAAACCCAACATTTCATTTATAACGTGAATTGTTTCATTAAAATGCAGAAGCATAATTGCAATTACAAGAGTTTCTGTACTTGTACATCTATATACATTAATGTACATACGAGGATGCTGCAATTTGCATGTTTGGACACATCTTTCAATACATGTTGTTCTTCCTATTAATAGTAATACTAATAATAATAAGTACATGTAGTGGTAATCCTCAAAATGTTCTGGTACTTTTAACTTCAGTTTATCTTTAACGTGACAACCAATACATTTGAGGTATTGAATAATGGACACTATTTTAAATCTTAAAAACTACTGCATTCTTGTTGAACAATAATTTTTCCATATTAACAATTTGATTAATGACAAACTACAAAATTGCTTAATCAGGAGATGTTTTAATATATTATATTTGTTATTTATAAATGCATCTATAAAAGAAAAAATAAAGTAGTTCATATTTTGTCCATCTTCTTTGGTGTGAATGATAGTCTGTTAAAACTGTTGTCTTTTGATGCAAACGGTTCTGTTATCTACAAAAAAATAAATACATGTTCATCTCGCAATTCATTTACAATGTCCTATTTTATATAAAAAGTAATAAATTATATACAATTAATAAAATAGGAATGGTGCATCACATGATACCCTGCCATGTTTCACAAAATTTCAGAGTTAAAAGGGGCATAACTCCAGAACCGTATGTACCGCTGAACCAAAAATTACACTTGGCCTGTGTTTTGTGGTAAACAACTTACATATCAAGTTTAAAAACAGGATTATATTTCATTCACAAGTTATCATTTGGAAACCCTAAAATTTGCAAATTTTCAAAGTTTCAAGGGTATAACTCTAGAACCCCTTGTACCTCTGAACCCAAAATCAAACTTGGTCTGAGATTTATAGTAAACAACTTATATACCAAGTATGAAGACAGCATGTTATTTCGTACACAATTTATCAGTCGGAAACCCTATAATTCGCAAAATTTCAAAGTTTCAAGGGGCATAATTCATGAACCCTTGGACTTCTGAAACTGAAACTGAACTTGGTCTTAGATTTATAGCAAACAACTTACATACCAAGTTTAAAGACAGTATGTCATTTCGTTCACAAGTTCAAGTTAAACTATTAGCGTCATCGACCAGTCACGTTACTAAAGTGGCTACCTGTGGATTGTCGTATTTTGTACATAGAAATATAACAATAGATTATAAAAAATAGAAAATACCAAGATTTAGAATTGAGTTCTTTAAAATGTACAACTATGTGCTTATTCTACATAAATTTCTCTTTCTTTCGGTATAATTTTTATGAGAATCGGAAGAAGTTTAGTCTTGTCAAAATTGATTCTAAAATTTCAAATATTTTCACAAGTATTCCCTATTTAAGGCATTGTAAATATCGTATTTTCTGTGAAGTATCCCCTTTTTAAATAACTAATACACTTTAATTTTTACAACTCTGTGGTGAAAATAGATAAAATAGGCAATTCTTTTCACTAAAGATAAAGATCTTATCTTGTCAAAATCGATTTGAAAATCATCATTTTCACTGATTCTACACCAGACAACAGGCAATATGGCGACAGCTAGATTGTGATGAGCCAACAATTGTGATTCAAATTATTTTGTTTGTCAATATTTCAAAAAACAATTACTTTTTAAAATGAACAATTTATTATTGTTTAAATTACAAAAAAATCGTTAAAAAGAATCAATTTTGAATAGAGTAGACTGTTTATGGTTCAATTATTTTATGACCCTTTGACAGCCATCCCTGGTGTTGATTGTGGCAATAAACAATTTTCACCTGTGATACCTGTGGCTAAATAACGTAAGAAATGACCTGATGGTGATGTATGCATCACGTGTGTAACAAATTTGTGTTTTGTGTAGTCAACGATATGATAAATTGTATTTTGAAACAAGGACGTATACAAGTCATTCTTTATTTTTGTTACATGTAGTCCCAATTGTCATTGTATAATAATCATGATAATGCTTTATATAGAATATTCTTTTATTTGTTACATTTTATTAACCTAAGGTAACATTTAAAAATGTTTTCAAAATATGTAAACAAGGACATATATTTACAAATATGTCCTTGATGTAAATGATATAATATACCCTGACAATCACTATAATTTACTCGTTAAATAATACACAGGTACCAGTACAATTCACGTTAACCAGTTCGCATCTGAGTGACAGAGTTACATTTCCTTAAAAAATCTGTAATAGTTTAGTATGTATCAGTCAGAAACGCTAAACTTTGCAAAATTTCAAAGTTTCAAGGGGCATAACTCATGGACCTCTGAACCCAAAATCGAACTTGACCTTAGTTTTGTGGTAAACAATTTACATACCAAGTTTGAAGACCTTGGCTTATGTTATTTCATTCACAAGTAATCAGTTGGAAACCTTCAGACAGACGACTGAGGGTCCTCGCCACTACGTGTGGCGGGGTATAAAAACTTATAAACATTGCATTTATTTAAACTTCCATCAAACTGTCATTTATGAAATTATCTCCTGGTGTAAATTAAAGGGTAATAACTCCTGTAAAAATCAAACCCTTAAAAATTATGGTACATTAAATTATTAACAACACCGAAGGAAGAATCTCAACCAGGATCACCAAATATAAAAGGACAGGCAGAATACTTTTTAGTATTTATTTCGCTAATTTCACGATTGGCAAATATTCAGGGAAATTTTTCCTCGCGTAAATTTCTTTTTATAACAAACGTAATGAAAGGCAAGTGAAAATCACGAAAATAAAATGGTTAGTGCAGATCTACAATATGTAGTTAAGGAAATAGGTACATAAATAGCAAAGTTTCCGGATTTTCATGAAAATTTTACATGCAAGTGTATCACATGAAGCTGAATTCCAAAGTGAAAAAAATACAGTTTTAGTTATTTTAATGTTTGAAATATGACCGATTGAAAAATGTACCAGATATGTTGTATTCATAGAGAATCCATGTAAAATGTACAGAAAAAACATTACAATTATCATCTTTCAATTGTGCATTTTTGAAAACGTATCCTACATTCTTCTGAAAAAATGAAATATTTTAAACAATGAAATTCCCATTTTGATGGTGTAAATTTTATATAGGGTCATCGAGTTCATTTCGCAAGTATAAATAGTTGAACATAGAATCGACACGCCAAAAATGGATTTTTTTTATAAAATAGCGACCCCATCGATAAAAGTTACGATTTTATGTGTGATTTGAAAGATGAATATATATACAGTGATCTATACCATGAAAACGAACTCGATGACCAGATAACAAAATTATATCAATAAAACAGAAATTTCTTTCGCGACATAATATCAGTTTTTCAGAAAAACTGTAGGATACAGTTTGAAACAACTATAATTTAAACTGGGAAGTGAGAATTCAAATTATTTTACGTTCACTCTAAAGCAATCTTATAACGTTCACAGATAGAGGCGCTTATTTATGTACCTTTCACCTTAAGTGAGTATAATAAGAATCTGACAAGCTAACATCAAGGTCTTTTGTCAGCCACAAAATATTTCCAGTTGTGGAGACAACTTTTTTCAAAAGTAAAACTGAAATTCTGGTTTGTAAAAATTAAAAGAAATGGGACAGGCAGGGATGAGATTGATGTGGCCTAAACTCATACACCAAATATCAGGTTGATACCTAATTCAGATGTCATGGAAATAACCAAAGGTGGAACCCGTATATTGCACAGCTGACATTGTGAGGATGATGGGAAACCTACATACAAAAAATAATCATACAAAAACGTCCATTTTGTGTGTCCCAATGGCATTTTCATCCCGAAATCTCGGCCTTAAAATTGGCCCACGGATTTCCTGAAGTTAACAATGGCCAATCCCAATGTCCCGAAAAATGGTATTAAGTTAAGTGCTGATCAATAAAATAGAAATAAGTGAAATTGTAAAATAGCCAATTTAACTCAGGTTAATCTGAACCTGTAAGGCTGTGCTATAATTTGGATTTCACCCCCCCCCCTTTTCAGTTGTGAACCCAGATTTTAAAGTCTTTTTATATAGACATGGTCATATTGATAGTCGAGAAAGAAGTTGATTAATAAGAACCTACAATGTATACATAAACACTTACACCTCCTCTGCTGTTTTATGATGTATATGTACAAGGTATGGTAACTGGTGCAAAACTCCACTACTGGATATGGAAAAATCTGTAATTAATAAATGATTTTTGTTTTAAACAAAAATAATAGAAATATTTAAAATTATTTGTAAATCTTAAGTTTGCACAACAGATAGTAGTTAAATTTGTTTACCTAGTTTATACACATGACCATTGTTTCTGTACAAGCCAGTTATAACTTTAAGATTCATATATGTATTCAAACCAAAACTGAGATAACAGGACAACTATATTTTGTACATTAATCAATAACACATGTGGTATTGACATATCATCTGATTTAATTAGCATGGCCATGTTATCATGGTTATGTTTATGTAGCTACCCTTATCAAAATTAATTACTGTCCTTGCTTGTGTCAAGTTAAAAAAAATGATAGTTTAATAAATACCTTTAATTTGTAAATGAATTTCATTATATATAAAAGATATAAACACTTGTAGTTTTAATAATCCATTTTCACTGGTGCAATTGGCATTATTTCCAAAATTAAATAAAAAAAATAATTGGAATGTACAATTCATCTTTTAAATCTAGGCAAGGACGTATATTTATTAATATACGTCCTTGATTTTGATAAAATTGGTTTTAGCCATTTTTAATTTTGAAATATAAATTAAATGATGAAAAAATCAACATGCTATGTTGTATTTGTATAGAATCTAATTTTATATAGAAAGTACAGAAAAATAGTGCACAAACTTCTTTAAATTGGGCTATCAATGAATGTATCCCATGTACATGTACATGTCCTACCATTGGATGCCTCTCAACAAGAATTTGTATAGAAATCCTTGCTCTCAATAATACGGTTAAACCTACTCAAAATAGCATTGTCGTCGATATAAGTTATGAATTTACATGTTTTAGATGCGATTGGAATGAATAACTTCTATTCACAGGGGCTTGTTACAAAATAATAATATTAGCTTGGATATTTAGCGAGTTGACGCTATCATTATTTTGTAAAAACAATGTATATTGTCATTATACCTCCTTGATAATACACATTTTCATATGTCTATTGGCTCACCACCCTCTCACACCCTTTTCAGGAAAAAAATACTCACATTCTGGTCTTCCATATATGGAAGACAGCTGTCATTCAAAATTTACTTTTACATACATGTAACTCACTGCGCACTTAGGGAACGACCATTTGATTTTCAAGGGGCGGCTCGGGCAATTTTGCCTGGAAAATTTATTTATTTTCACGAAAATCTCGAACAAATTATTTTCACCAAATGACCATTCAAAATTTGCGTTTGCACAAGGACTCATTATAAGTCCTTGGTTTGCAACAAAAAAAAATTATTCTTCAAATCAAAATTAAATTATTTATTTTCATGACAAGTAGCATATAGAATATTTATTTTCACTGGTACCAAGATTAAATGATTTATTTACATATTTACAAAATCCCCCCCCCGAAATCAAATGGTCATCCCCTCAACAGGGAGAGAGATACACTAACAAGTAAACAAGTTACGCAGCATACCACGTTAACATGCACTTGTTTCTTGAAAATTGACTTGTCAGTCCCTGCCTGTGTATATAAACATCTTTTTCAAGTGTAAGATTCTTGGATTATTGATACGCTGGTTCCCTTCTAACTATTCACTACCGTTTCATCGTCTATGAGACTAC
Source organism: Modiolus philippinarum (assembly GCA_002080025.1). Classification (NCBI taxonomy): domain Eukaryota; kingdom Metazoa; phylum Mollusca; class Bivalvia; order Mytilida; family Modiolidae; genus Modiolus; species Modiolus philippinarum. The sequence continues at coordinate 25,850 of MJUU01043416.1, read as the reverse complement.
AGTGAATAGTCCTCGGGGAACCAGCTTGATTTTGAAGTTTCGGAAAGGAGAAGGGAAATTCCGGGAGAAACATTTTTTTGGGCAACCAAGAAATATCGTAAACAATGCAGTAACAATTTCAAGGAGGGGGGTCTGAATTGGTTTCCAGAAAAAGGCAATTTCAAACTATTACTCCACCAGTTAAAGATGGTCAAGTTATTCAAATTCTGCACATTTTTTTCAAGAAAAGGGGTTGGTATTCTCAGAGACATATAATTATATGTCTCTGGTATTCTTTAGCTGAAACATATTTTAATGAAGTATCCATTCTTTTCGAATATTATCTTATTTGACCTTTCAAGTTACAATATCGTAAACATGTACCGGGGCATGGTCCACTGACCGATCCGTCCCCCGGGTAACAAGACGTTCCGGCCGGCCTGACGACAAATCCGTCCCTGCCTATCCGGCCCTGAACTTTCCGGCCTCATTCCAATCCGGCCCTGTCTTAAAAGTAGATCCGGCCTTACGAAATTTATGTATTACTGTTGTTTTCTGCGAAAAATTGTTATAGGAATTTGAATTTGTTTTTGCCATAAACTTCATATGCCAATTTTTTACCTTGGAAGATGGAAAACAAACTCATGTCCTGAAGGTTTAGTGTTATATCTAGCATGTTTGTGTAACGTGAGTTTGGTCTTTTATTTCTGGTGTTCTCATAATTGCCGTGAATTTGGTCTCTATTTAATCCACTTGAATTTTGTTCTTTCGGCAATTGTTTCTTACATATAGGTATTGCTAACATTTCAAATAAAAATAAACTTGGTACATAGTTCAGAGGCTATCCCTCACTGCACGATTTCGTAAATGGTTAAAACTCCTTCGTTCCTATATTCTGCAGCAATTTTTTATGACAAATTTCCAAAAATGCGTCTGAACAATAAATATTACGACTTTCTATCTCCGATATCATGACCAAACTTAACAAAACAACGATATAGTATCAATTAACAATACAGGGTACGGATAGACCAAGGCCAGATTGTCATAAGGCCGGACTGGCATAGGGCATAGGGCCGGACTGTTGTAAGGCCGGATGATCTCGAAATCCCATCCCCGAAAAATGGGGGGGGGGTCTAAGCAAAAAAGATGATTCCAAGCTATTTTTTCATTTTTTTTTTTTGGCCAATTTTGCATATATTCTGCACGATTTTTCTCACAATAGGATTC
>MJUU01043416.1:0-24426 GCA_002080025.1 Modiolus philippinarum | reverse complement strand
ATCCCAATAACATTCCTCAAAGCATTAAGATTATTACCATTTACGCTAGACATCACGTATCACACCTGATATAATAATTAACAACCTCATGAAAAGAGTAGATAATATATCATGTTATGTTTTGATAAGTCCTAATTAGAACCACTAAACATGCTTGCTGTACATAAGATATCGCTAGAAACTGTCCCGTCCCAGTGAAGTCCGCCTTAGATCAAACTATATTTTACAACCTGTTTAACTTGCCAAATTGTAAAGATCTAAAAATGTACAAGAAATGAAAATTTACAAAGTTCACAATCACTTTCATAATAAATAAATTTGTGCAAATTATTGAAAAAAAAAACGTACATGTAGTTAGATTCTGCAGAATATTTAATCATGACATATGGCAATGCTTGAAAATGATATCGGCCCCCGGTAGGGAGGTAGTTCAATAAGTAGTGTACAGGGACGTGCGGCAAATGCTTGTTTTACAAATTGTAGAATTTATTTGATGCTTAAATTTTTCCATTTTCACATTAATTTTGGTCTATTTTCACCATGCACATTTGGTATTATTTTTGGCTGTCTTTTCAAATCAGTGGTATAAATATTGTGCAATAAATTATACTATGAACAGAGACATATAAAACCACTTAAGGGACCGACCATTTAACTCGAAAGGGGGGGTTATGTTTTTTTTCTAAAAAAAAAATATTTTGGCTGCCAAAATGAGGAAAGAAAAATTTCTGAATGAGGCTTTCTGCCTAAAAAATAATGTTAATTTTGGAAAAATTTTCTGTCAAGAAAAAAACCATAACCCCCCCCCCCTTCAGGTTAAATGGTCGGTCCCTAATTGTAACAGAAGTAATTGTTCACTTTTATTAATAGTAGCATTGATTAACATATCGTTTTAACGTTAAAATAGTGTTACGTGTCTCACCTTTTAAGCAGTGGGCTTGAATTTGGAGAGACGGCTGGTGCACCCAGTTCTGCTTCATACTTTGACCCTTATTGTATATTGATGAACACGAGAGTCTGTAATCTGAACGATATGACAAACACAATAATTGTAACTACAAAATTGCAGACGTTACCTTTTACCTGCTCTCCAGTATGCGGCAGTGTGTTTCGCGGTTGGTTCGTTGCTGTAACCTTGTAGTCTATACGAAGCTGTTTGGCTGTGGATGTGTGTTCGAACTTTGTTTCGTTCCTTTAAATGTTTTATTACCGTCGCTGCGTCATAATGGATGGACTCCATATGAGGTGTCGCTTTCAAAAGAAGGACATTTTAGCTAGCTCGATATATTTCACGTCTTAATTGATTCGACATTACGGGTTTTGACGGCCCTGGATTGGTTCGCTGGCGGTGCGGCGGATGCCATGTGTAGATGGACGCGCTTTGCACTTCCAGAAGCTCTCGATTTTTTCGGGGGTCGCACGGTTAGTGTCATGGTTTTGAGTGTTTTTGTGATGTTTATATATTTGGTGGGTGTGTCGAGTCTTTGGTGTTCAGGCTTTGGGCTCTGATTTGTGTTATCTACTTGTGCTGTTTCCTCGGTATTCTACTGCAATTTATAATTGAATTTTAATATTATCCTCTTTTAGTTTCTATGAAGTTGCACGATAGTAATCACTAACACTTATTTTAAATCTTGCTATAACGTTATCATAATTGATCCAAAGAAATCTTACTTATGGGTTACCAAATTACATTTTCTAATGCAATCGTAACATTAATTTAACATTATTCTAGCATTATCCTTTTCAGTTTAAAGATAGTTGCACGATAGTTAATTAATTTGTTCTATAAAAGTTATAACATATATTTCTATCTATGGATTTCAAAATGTTTTGATTTGATCTGCACTGAAGAGACGTAAGTTATTGAAATGCGCATATGCAGAAACCAAATTCACAGTAATTTCGGTATTTGGTTATTTATTTACCACTAACATTTATGTTACTTTAACGTTACCATAACCGAACAATTAAATGTTACTTATAGGTTACCCAATAACATATATCTCTAACGTTATCATAACTGAAAAAATAAATGTTAAACTTCTTGGTTACCTTATAACATTTTCTCGTGTAATTTTTACGTAAATTTAACGTAATTCTAACATAATCCTTTTTAGTTTCTTGATAGTCGCATGATAGTTATCATTTACATTTATGTATATGTTACTCTAAGGTTACCATAACCGATCAATTAAATGTTCATATTTGGTTATCCAATAACATTTTATACTATAGTTTTACGTTAATATAACGTTTTTCTAATGTTATGTATTTTTTAGTGTCTTGGAAGTTTCATGACAATATTCACTAACATTTATGTTGATGTTACTCTAACATTATTATAACCGAATAATTAAATGTTACTTATTGGTTACCAAATAACACATTTTCTAACGTAATTTTTACATTACTTGATAGTTGCGTCATAGTTGTCAATAACGTTTTTGCTAATGTTACTCAAACGTTATTATAATATAAAAAAATCATGTTACTTTTTAGTTAGTCAGTAACATTTAATGAAATGTCATTTTCACGTTAATATAATGTAACAATTTAACGTTACCATATGACAAATAGAGAACATATGTGCTTAGGTTGCAATAACGTTAGTATAACGTTACAGTTTTACGTTGGTTGGTTGTTTACCAATAACATTTTTTAAATGTTATTCTAACGTTATGGTAACGTAACAGTTTTATGTTACTTTATAGTAACATGATAACAATAGAAATTTTTATGTTAATCTAACGCCATTCTAACATAATATTTAGGATGTTTTTTCATCGACGTTCTGAAAACATCAATATAACAAAAGTCCACAACGTTAATTAAAAGTTATGTTTTTAACATCCTTTTCTAACGTTAATTTGATGTTAGTATAACGTTATCATCAGGCATAAAATATATATAACGTTAGGATAACGTTGTATTTACGTTGTGTGTTTGCTGGGATGCGCATTGAATGCGCATTGAAAACGTTTTCGATGCGCATTCGATATATACTACGTGTGAATGCTACATTACAGATACGTGAAGCAATAACTGATACGGATAATTTTAATGCGCATCGAATGCGAATCACTTCGAATTACGTGTGAACGCAGCATTAAAATAATCCTCAGTCGTTCATAACATAGTTTTTTCTTTGTTAGAATTGTAATAAATTTGACGGAGTATCCTACAGAAATTCGGTTTCATTTCAACTATTGTTGCCAAAATGGCAAGGATTTGAAGTTAAGTTACACATTTCTCCATTTTTCAGATGTAGCGACTTTTTAATGTGCTAAAGCAACAAAACAAAATAGATAACCTTTATGTTTCCATTATTGAAACTTGCCCCAAATCCCGGGCAGATTGATTATGATAAATTTCACTAAAAATCAACAGTTTGAATGAATAGTTGATTTGGTCTTTAAAATCAAAACTTTATTACAGAAGTGACGATTTTGAGTTTCCAATTGTAAGGTTTTTATCATATGGAGTCTAAACTTAATAGATCATTTGCTCGTTTCGCATATGCAGAAACTAAATTCACAGTATTAAACTTCGGTATTTTGTTATTTACTACTGTTGCGTATGCATTTTACACTACTAGTTCGTCAACAGAGCTTAAAATAGATAAACAGTAAGATTCATATCCATGAGATTTTTTGTAAGTCGGCACAATTGAAGAGCCAATTCTACTTACCTGAAATCTGTAATAAAAAGTTTTGGGTCATCATGCTTGCTTTTTTCTAAAATTGAGATCAAAGTTTGCTCATTTTTAGCCATTTTCACCAAAATGTACCGAGTATGCACGGGAAAAATTTGGAAAAGCAATTTTTAGCTTAATGGAAGTGAACTTTTCATCCATGAGAATTTGATGTTTTTTCTTGAACAGATATTTAATGATATAATTACTGAGTTAAAAAACTATATTTGAGTAGTTTAGTGCCTCAACAATATTACAAATTCACAATTATTACACAAGACGGACTCAAGACGTGCAAACTGTTAATAGTAGAACGGCGTTTTATCAAAATTCTTTCTTACCATCGGTTGTTCAGTTATTAAATGGACTCCCGACTGACGTTCGACAAACTTCTTCTAAACAATTGCTTCGGAATTACCTTAACCAAAACATGAAATTCCCTCCTCGTTATTATAACTTCGGAAAACGAAAAGCTCAAGTTCCTCATGCTAGACTAAGATTATATTGCAGCGCTCTAAACGAACACTTGTTTAATCGAAATATAACTAATAACAAATTTTGCTCTTGTGCGTCTATAGAAAATAATAAACTTTTCTTACTAGAATGTGGAAATTATACAACTTTAAGACAAAGAACAAAATGCGCCCTCATTAGTTTTAATACTAAAATGCTTCTTTTTGGACATCGGGAAAACGAAATTATTTTTCACCAAGTTTAAAAATTCATTATTGAAAGTAGACGGTTCGTCATATAGATGCTCGGCAGCACTGCTCTTTTACCCTTAACATCCCCGATTACGACATATCTTACTTTATTTCATGAAATTTAACTGGATTTACTTAGTGTCGCCAATCGACCGGACCTTAGTTATATTCACATTCTATCTTATTTCTTTTAGGGGAGACGGATAAATATAAGGAAACTTGTTTCCGAATCCCCAGTTATTATGTATGCTAATATAGTTATGTTTTCATAATAAAATATGGTTTACACTAAAATATGTATATGTCACCAGGCTTCAACGAAGATATTTTACAAATGTTCCTGATTAAGTATTATTTACGGGAAAAGGGAGTTAATTCACGGCAAAGTAAACGAAATGTGACGTTTCACATCTGTCATTCAATTATGACGTCACACAGGAAAAGCCGTCAAATAACTGTTCCGGCCCGAAAATCAAATCAACCTCATATCCGACTCTTTATTTTTCTAATGTGTGATTGAATTCCTCATCACAACAGTGTCTATCTACCTGAATACCTATCTCAGAAGCCAATAATCCAGTGTCTTTTAAATCACTGTTTCTATTCATGTATTGTCACTCAAAAAGTTTAACGTTCGTTATCACGATTTTAGGATTGTTACTATGGCAAATGGAGATGGACATCTTTCAAAAGATCCTGCACTATTTCTTAATTGACACAAACGAAACTGACATAACAGCACACTTTTTTCTTACAGTGTGACGGCGGGAGAGTTAATGTCTGGAGCATGTCATGCTTACCTTTTCCGGGACACCTGATGATAGGTTTACCCTTTAGTGCTTTATCTTTGTGGCTTTTGTATGATATTCTATTTGTGTCTTTCAGGTTCAACTCTGTGTGTGCATGTTTTCGGGATTTAAAGTAGGATTGGGCACTGAAAACCAAACGATAGATTTTTCTTATTTTTCTGTAATTGGAAGTTTATTTCATTCACTTCAAAATTTTGATAAAAAAGTAAGTGGTCACCGAACTCGTTTTTCTCTGATAAGTTACCGAAAATAGCAAGATTTTGACCTCTTTCATATAGTCTATATAGGGAAAAATACAATTTTAGAAAATTTTACGAAAAAAAAGTAAAATTTAGACGGAAATGAAGTACAAAGTATGTGAAAGAAAGCTCTTTTGGAAATATGAAAAACATGGGGGTCATCGACCATATTTTTGATAAAAACATAACATTATGATTTTTTGCTCTTATTATTTCTTTAGAACTATCTCCCCTTAATAAAGTAAGAATTTTTCATTTTTCCGATGTCACTCTCAGTTTCGCGAGAATTCACACTGTGAATGTCTTGGTTTTGAATGTTGTGTTTTTTTATTTATGTGCTTTTGTGACTGTCTAACGTCATTGCTTCCTGTCTTCTTGTTTTGGCCATGTCTTTGGACTTTTTGTAAATATCACTTCCAAGTTCCTTCGGTATTCTACTGCCGTTGAATTATTTAGAAAATGTATTTATCTTTACCTAATTACCTCTTCCTCCTCTGAAGTGAGTACATTTTTGTTAATCACTCTTGTAATTAAATATTGCTATATTGCTATTACTTAAAAGCGAAGAGTGTGGTGTTCCGATTCATAACTGTTTTGAACTTCTTTTATGGGATCCTTAAAAAGGAAAAATATCAGATTTTTTTGCCAAAAGCTGAACTTATTCCGAAAAGTGATATTTGTTTTACAAATTAATACAAAAATTACAAGCAAATTAGGGTACAAAAGACCCAATCCTTGCCAATCGAAAGCATCAGAGAATAATAGCAACAAATGTGCTATACAGAAATATTTATCCATCGAACCAGCAGTAAATATGTAAGAAAAATCATATCATTAAAGCAATACAAGAAATAAACGGGGTGACATTGATTTACAAAGAAACCATTGAAGCACTCGTACAACACACCATAAATATTATATAATATACAGCATACTTACATCTCCACCACATAAAAAAGATCTAAAATAAAAAGTGATAACTCATCTGAAACGCCCATATCCTCTTTGAAGTTTCTTTTATCAAAACAACAGCAGTAGAGATAAGTTTCATTATAAAAATCACAAAACACTCTTACTCTCTTTGTCTATTTGTCTCATATTCATGTGTCCTTTTTTAAAGATCGCGTCTTGAAAGGCTTGTTCCCATGTCTTATCTACTACCTTTTTTTTTTTTTTTTGTGTTGTATTATTGTTGTTGCACTACCCTCCCTTGCATCTTAATTTGGTCAGTTCCAAACTTTGTGAATTTCAACATATTATTGTCATACTCTTGATTTTCAGTGGAGGTTAACACTTTCAGTGCTTTTGTTTTCTGTGTTGTGTTGCATTTCACCCTGAGGTATTTTAGTTTTGTATTCGTCGATAATATTTTAAGCACATATTTGTTCGTGTAATTGACTGCAAAGTAAATTAACAAATGTTTTTCAAACTTTCTGCATGGCACAGTGGATTCTTTAAAAGTTTTTTTTTCTAACAATAAGAAAATCAGCTATAAAATAAATATTTACCCGCCATCTTTAAGGTGGCCATGTGTTACGTGTGGTGCAAAAGGCAGACCATTTTTACCCTTTCGGAGTACCTGATTATACCTCCAGGTCTTGTTGGATTCAATGAACAAAATACCTAAGTAACTGTGAATTTAATTTCTGCATATGCGCATTTCGACATTTCTGTTCGGCATGTTCGAATCAAAACAGATCAAATCAAAACATTTGAAAATCCATAAACGAAATAAGTGTAAAAGCTGATAGAGAACAAATTACCAATAGGATAAAAAAATCTGAATGTCAAAATCAGCGAAGGACGGAGCTATGCAAGAGGGAGATACTCCTTAGGTTTTATCAAAAATTTCTTTTATTTAGATATTGCAAGTTTTCAAATGAAATCAGTCTCCGGGCCAGCATGCACCGGATCACTGGCTACTGGGTTAGTGAATACCAAGTGTAGGTACTTTATTTTTGAGGTTTTCTTGTTCTTGTTTAATAATTTTGTCGTTGTTATGTTGTTTCCATTTGTGTTCCATCTTTTGGTTTCTTATTATTTTTTATTCTAGATTTTATCTTTTTCTGCCTTTTTGCTTCAGTATTTGTTTTTCCCAATGTATTTCAAATTTCCCATACAATACTTAAGTATACACAGATTTCGAATCTATTTCACATTAATGCTTAAAACTCGTTACCGTTCCTATGACCCGAATTAGGGTCATAAGCGTTTTTTTGAAGGGTTATGTCATATTTAATGACGTATTTAAAGTTTATAGAACGATATGTCATTTAGTGTAATATATCGATGGAAAGCTCATCATTTCGTGTTTTCGAATATATAATTAGTTTGAGCTATGAATATTGGAGAAATTGTCCATTTAGCGGGTGCGTAAAAATCTGTAAATCGTCATTTTGCAAGACGTTTTGTCATATAGGTTTAAGTACTCCTTCCAACCTTACTATTCAAGATATCGTCAAAAATGAAAATGTACCATATAGAGCGTCTCACAGAGATTATTCCTGTATATTTCAATTTTTAATAAGACAAAATACAAGTACGGTTTTTGTAACCTAAAAGCGTGGTGAGCAAATAAATTAGAGCGATTTTTTACAATATCTTTTTGCAATGATAATTTATTTCGTAGGTTGAAATAGGAAAAAATAAATCGGTAGTTGTTAAGATTTGATGTTTAGCTTCATTTTCGTGTATTATTTATGGTAATTGAACAAGTATTTCCCGAGTTTCGACGAAATGAAGTTCCACTCGAAATACGGAAAAATCCGTAACGCTGCCAAAATTAACTTGAAATTTACGGGTCAGAAATTAGGACAACGATCGTCAACAGAATGCACATTGAACATTTTCGACATTTGGATGTTTATTTCTGAATAAAAAAACATGGAATAGTAGATATAATATGAATACAATAAAGTTATAAATCATCCCAACTGTCGATTATTTTAGGGATTAATCAAATGTCAAGATGTACTGTCCGGCATCAACCCTTTGCAAAAACAGCAGAAAATTTCGTTGCTTGCATCTAATATTGAAATTCACTGCAAACGCAACTCCCATTGTTTAGTAACATTCGAAAGGCACAAGATATTCATTAAAAATCGATTGACACTGGCCATACCGGAACGTATTTGACCTTCAAGTAGGATGAGTTGGTTTAGCGAGCACTTGTCACTTTCTGTCATTTGAAGATCTTCGTCTTTTATATGCAATACTACACACTTTTTGAAAGCTTACTTATCTTATAATAAGGTTGCTTCAGATATGAAAACATGGACCATTTGATTTCAGTTGGGGGGAGGGGTGGTCGATTTTGTCTAGAAAAATTATTTATATTCTTGTCCACCTAGACAAAATTATTTCTTTTCACTAAATGTCACATAAAATTATTTATCTGTTATTGCAATTTTTGTCTTCAAATCAAAATCAGATTATTTTTTTTTCTGACAAGTAGGATTAGAATATTCATTTTCAATGCCACCGAAATTTCAATTATTGATTAAAAAATCTCTCCGCTTGCAAATCATATTGTCCTCCCCTAACGAAATTCAAAACTTCGTAGCATTGATGGAAGTTTTTTTTCTCTTCTTTCATTTCTATAAATTAGTAAACTTTTTAAATTTACTCGTGGATTTCTCTATCAGTACAGCTGTCTTGAAAAAATCTTAGGATTCATTTCTGGTCCGATTTATCATATGCCAAAGTTAGCTGTTAGAAAGGGCTAGACATGCAGTTTCATTCAAGCATTATGGAGCAACCATTTGATTTTTATGGAGGGCAAGGAAGGGACATCTGACACCCATACAAATCAAATTGTCGCTTTTTTAGAAAAAAAAATAAATGTTGTTTCATTATTATGAATTAAACACATGTAATAAAATTTTAAGGGCAGATCAAATCAAAATGGAATGTAACAAGTAATAATAATAGTAATAATAAATGTGTATTAAAAAAATATCGAAAATTAACAGGATCCAATGTCAAAAGTTATACATATCGTAAAACCGGATTGGCTTTTAAGACCAGGCTTGATTGGAATGAGGCCAGAAATAAAAAGCCGGACAGGCAACGATGGGTTTCTCGTAAGGCTTGAACGTCTTGTTACCAAAATTTAGTACATGTTATATATATTTAGAGAGAGGTTTCAAGAAAACCAACTATTCACATGATCTCCGGAACCGTTTGCACTTATTTAGTTTTCAATATTGCTACGGTCAAGGAAGTGGCAAAACTTTCAGCTTACCAAAATTATGATTTACATCCCAAGCTGTCTACCTTTCATTGACTCGCCGTAGTGCAAAGACAACATAGTATACATTAGTAAGGTTTTCACGTCTGGTATATTATGTCCATGGGCTGGAATAACCCCCCGTGCACCCCCTACTTTCGAACCCCACCCATTTTTTTAAGTCCGCATACATCCCCTCTTCAAAATAAAACATGTTAACACGAGCATAACCTGCACGCACTTGTGGAATTCGGCCCATTTTTAGACCCACCTACCGAAATTTTGGAAAATTTCGTTTTTCGTTCAAGTTTTTCTTTCAGTTGCTTCAAAATGTTGACAAATGCCCTCAAGTTATAAAAATGAGGTATCAAATGATTGCTTATTATATAAGCTTCACAATGAATTCAAGTTTTTAAGATTTCTATGCTCAATACGTTCCATAGCGCAATCAAACGTACCCCTACCCCAATGAAATATTGACGAAAAAACTGATATTTTCATTGAAATTGCGAAAGTTTGATGGTCTAGAGAACCCGAAGTGCATCTCAATTCCCAATTCTGAAAATTGTTTTTAGCTTTTCAATCTATTTTCTTCAATATAAAACAGGTTAAGACAATGTTAACATATTTTAAATGACCAAAATTTTATTTTCAAATATACAAAATATAGGGACCTTTGAATAATTGCGATTTTGAATAAGTTTTGTCTTTCTTTTGCCTAATAATATTTTTCAGTAAACAAATATCATTTAAAAAAGGTATCAAATGAAAGCTTATTATATTAGCTTTACAACCATAACAAATAATGGCCGTTTTTAGGTAATATATACATCATATATCACTAAAACTAACCCCTACCCCAACAAATTTACTCTAAAATTGTCATTTTTTGTCTATTTTCGCATAAAAATAACCAGAAGACGCAAAATGTGTGTTGTATAGGACAATGTTGCATAAATTATATTATGATTTTATATTTTAACAGCCATTTGTTGACTTAAACTCAATATTTTGCCCGAAATTGGTGAAAAATGGGAATTTTCAATATTTCAGAATTGTCCAAAGTCCACTGCTATATCGTTATATATGCCAAAGCTGGAGGATATTTCTGCAACTATGCCAATTAATTGTACCAAGCGACACATTTGGTGTCTTAAAACATTGCTAAGAAAAACAAGGAGTGTTAAATGTGACTCTGATTACAGAAAATCTTACCCCTACCCCAACAAATTTTCCCTGAAATTGTCAATTTTTTGTCTATGTTCACATAAAAATAACCAGAACACGGAAAACATGTGTTGTATATGACATTAATGCATGAATTACAGCAGAATGTGGTATATATATGTGGTATATATATAATATATGTCAAATGTGTAGAATATATCTGCAGATATGGCATTTAATTGTCCTAAGCAATAACTAAATTGTCTTTAAACATTGTTTAGAAAAACAAGAAATGTTACATGTGACTCTAAATACCGAAAATCTTACCCCTACTCAACAAATTTTCCCTGAAATTGGTGATTTTTGGTCTATTTTCGCATATCAATAACCAGAACATGCAAAATGTCTGTTGTATATGACATTGTTGTATGAATTAAATCATGATTCGGTATTTTAATTACATCAGAATGTGGTATTTCAACAGCCATTGGTCGACTAAAACTCAATATTTCTCCCAAAATTGATGAAAAAAGGGAATTTTCAACATTTCAGATTTGTCCGTAGTTCAATGTTAAATCGCAATATATATCAAATCTATAGAATAGATCTGCAGATATGCCAATTAATTGTTCTAAGCAATACATTAGTTGTCTGAAAGCATAGTTTAGAAAAACAAGGAGTGTTATATGTGACTCTAAATACCGAAAATTGTACCCCTTACCCCACCAAATTTTCCCTGAAATTGGTGTTTTTTGGTCTATGTTCGCATACAAATAATCAGAACATGCAAAATGTCTGTTGTCTGTACATATAAATGAACAAAGCATACTAATGTTTTACTTTCTTTGCAAAAGATGCATTTGATACATCATAATATGTAATTTGACACCAAAATATGGGTAAAATTGAATATTTTGGACGATTATCGTGAAAAATGGGAATTTTCAGTATTTCAGAATTTTCCGAAATTCAAAGTTAAATCGCTGAATAACTGCCCATAAACCGGGCGCATGATCTTATTTTTGATAAATGTGAGGCTCTGTGTGTTTTGGTGTTTGAAAATGATATGTCATTGGACCTTTAAACAATGTTAAAAGCTTTTCAAGCTGAATAAAATGAAATAAATTGTGTTGAATATGTGTGGTAAGGGGTAATATGTTTGTAATTTATGAGACTGTAGTTAGCCTAAAAGGCTTAAAAGCATACTTTCTAATTGCTTAGATATGATGAAACGATATTTACTCAACATTTTCAAATTATATATCAATTTCATGAAGTACTTGCATCTCAAAGTCAAAACAGCAGAAATTCTGAAAAACGGAAAATTTCCCATTTTTCATACAATTTCGGACAGAAGAGTCGAAATGAGACCTTTTGAAAAGTTTTACTCTACTTAAATGATCTTCTGAATGTCAGTTGTAGTGAAATACACGCTAGATTTCCCATTAAACATTATCTTTTTATCATTTAGAGCCTGAATATATCAAATTTTCTCTTAATTGTTAGGGGGAGGGGTACAAATTTTGACATTTATGAACCTATAATATGTCTGAAACTAAAATGTTTGCGTATAATTTGTTGCTAACATATCATGAATTATTATTGCATCGGCAATTATTAAATATATATTCAGGTTTTTACGACCCTTAAGTCAAAAAGTCGAAATTGTGAAAAATCTAAAATTCCGAAAAATTCCATTTTTCAAAAATTTTATACCAAAAATCAAAATTTTATGGACTTTAATGGTTTTATTGTCCAACATTGTATCACAACTGATAAGTTAGGCATAAAAACTAGATCAAATGACAAGGGTTGTGTATCTGTAAGGAATTGACCGCTTAAAATCGACGTTTTCGCAATTTTTTGCAGGGTAGGGGTAGAATTTTTGTATCCCCAGATCATAAAATTGGCGTAAAGTTCCCATACTTGTGTTCATTGTAAAGCATATTAAATTAGCTTTAATTTAATACCAAATTTCAGTACATATTACTTATCTTTAAAAAGTTATGGAGCTTAAAAGATGAAACTTATGTTAAAATGAAAATACAATAATTTTTCGGGTGTACTATGAAAATGGCCCTATACTGATTATGCTTGCAGGTTATGTTCGTGTTAACATGTTTTATTTGGAAGAGGGGACATAGAAGGACTGAAAAAACCGGTCTGGTTTGGAAGTGGGGGGGGTGCACGGAAAGTGTTTCCAGCCCACGAACTATAGATTTAACAAAGATTCATTAAATTTAGATATTGCAAGTTTTTAAATAAAAGCAGTTTTCGGGCCAGTGCTGGCTACTGGGTTGTTGAATACCCTCAAGGACTAACAGTCCACCAGCAGCGGCATCAGCCAAGTGGTAATAAATGACAAAATACCGAAGAAATAAAAAATTGTTATGAAAGAGACAAAACCAGAAACAAATTTATTTGAGAAAAATATCACGAATTCCCACAAATTCTTTTGTGTATTTTTTTTTTTTTGGGGGGGGGTATTTTTTGGTTTGTTTTTTTTTGTTTGTTTGTTTGTTTGTTTGTTTTTGTTTTTTGTTTTTTGTTCTGTTTTTTGTTTTGTTTTGTTTTTTGTTTGTTTTTTTTTTGCAATCCATGCAAAGCTCTACCGAGAAAACAATAAACTTCCTTAATTTTTTCGACCGGTTTTCATTTCATAAATGAATGCTATGGAACTTTGGAACTTTAAAACATTTCGTCGTCTGTTTCTCAGAAAATAGATTGTTTTCCCATCAAAAAGCTTTACTTTTATGTTGATCTTCTATGAACAACGTTGAATCAGTTTTTAGTTTTAGTCCTGATTTTGGTCCACATTTTAGGTACTAAACATTTATCCTCTCAATTAGCTTTGTAAAAATATGTGATCCGTTCCTAAGATCGAAATATAATACAAAAAGTGTATTTGCATGGAATATATTTGCACACCCATCGATACAAGTAAAGCAAATCTGGAAATGTTTTACACTGAGGTATCATTCATTTAACACATGTGGCAATAGGTAAGTAGAAAAAATGTATTGCAGGATGAACATATATAGAATAAGCTTTAATTTTTATTGTAAACCCTTTACTTGTAAGAATAAATTGACGTTTTTCTAGTCTTTTTCCATAGTAAAAAGTGTTACCAGGCAATTAGTTTAATCCTTGCAATTTCATTCAGGCAATCGGTGTATTCCCTTGTCTTTAAGGCTAATGCCTGAATCGTTTAAGCAAATAATATTACTGCCTAGACGTTAAGTAATGGCCTTGATGCCTGATTTTAACATATGTATATTTGATTCAAAGCGAGATTTTGAAGCTTTAGTTAGATATTAATTAGCAATATTACCTTTTTAGAGTATTTTATTGGCAAGTCCTATGTTGTCGCCATTGTGACCTTTACATTATTTATCGCCAGCATATCAAGCAAAACAAAATACAAAAAAATAGTTTAGCAGCATGTATTCTAAAGCCGAAAGTGACCATAACGGAAAAAACTTATATCTCTTAACATTTTGACACGTTAGACAGCTACAAAGCACAGAAATAAAAAGCAACATTCAAAGGCACTAACAGTATGAACTGCCATGGAACTGACAGTGACATCAGGTAGTCCGGAATGGTAAGCATGTCCTGCTCTGTTAACAGTACCTGTCACACTGTAAGTGAGTCAATCTATAATAAAGTCAAAATCGGTACAGTCAAATCCAGGAAGACTTAAATGTATCTGTACCCGTTTTCATTCGGGACATTAACACTTTATATCTTTCAATGATGTGATGGTGACGGCCAAATAATTTCTTGACTGACGAGATTAACATAGGCTGAACGAATCCCTGACTTACCAGCTTTTGGGCCAGTATTTTTGCTCTGTTAAAAAAATGTACTAACTTCATGCTCGACAGTAACGCATCAATTGTGGAATATACAGTCCATAGGCTGGAGATCTAGAGGTAGGTATATTGCTTCTAAGAAAGGGAAAGTTCACAGTTGGGAATTTAAAATAATTACGCTTGTCATATAGCTTAGATGTCAAACTTCTATCTTCGTTAATATACAATGAAAGATCTAGGTACTAAGCTGCAGTAGGTGTTTCAGTTGTTTGTTAAATTTCAGCCTCATTATGATTGATGTCAAGATTCCTATTATTATTATTGAAAAAAAGTACATTGTCTCTATAACGGAAGCTAAAATTTAAGGACTTGGCTAATTGTTTTTGTTTTCTTTGTGTAAGCCCTTGCAATAAATTGGCCTCATATGAATAAAGGAGAATATCAGCTAAAAGTGATGCACAGTTATCCTTATTGTGTGATGGAAAACACTGCATGTACCTTCGAATTCGACAAAAATTTTGTCTATCAAAACTTCTAACATTTTAATTACGTCAGTCTCAGTGTTCTTCTTATTTGAATCAGTGTGGTTTTTAACAAAATATGTTGTGTCTTTCCCTATTTCTAAAAAAGTGTATCTGCTTTCTCCGTTTTCAGTGTAGAAACATTGATGTCTTGATGTATAAATGAACATGAGATCATAACACGTCAATAAATTTGATTAGCTGTATGGCCATTTTGGAAATCAGCAACACTAAAACCCAAACATGGGAAATCCACAATTTCAAAACATGTTCCACATTTGATTCACGCCGCTCATGAAGAAGCTTTTTTGTTTAGATGAGTGAATCTTGAATCAAAATTTTTAGATCCTATGAACCTGTTATAGATACTGTTAATTTGTATAGGATACTATAAAATAAAATGTTGTTTTTTTTTTTTGCAGAAACAGTATAAGCTACTATTGTATGAAACTAGTTTTGATAGAGCACTTTTGAGTTACTATTTGATGGATCTTGTATAAGTTATTGTTGAATGAACATTCATTTAGATACTTTTGAATTAATTTGTTTTATATGCCTTTTGTTCTCATTTTTGCCTTATCTCTGGACTTAAATTTATGTAATCTTGCCTTTCTTCTTAGATATTCCACTGTCGTTGCTTCGAACAGATTTAGATACTATTGAGGGGGGACAAGATTAAGATAATATTGAATGAATCTTGTTCTAAATATCATTTATATAAAAAAATATTTTAGATACTGTAGAATGAAAATCCGTAGGAACAAAGCACAAGATTACATAATCAAAATTCAGATACAAGGCAAAAGCAAAAACCCCAAAACACGGAGGACCAAAGACACTTCACTTTAAATTAAAAACGTGTCGAAAATCCTTGAAAAACTAAATGTATACTCTGTATACCAATTCATGTTAATGGAAGGGGTTGCTTTGTTTGTTTGAATACTTTACATCATCTAAAACCTATTGAAAACAAAATATAGACACAGAATACAGACATAAAAATAATAAGCACCGAGTGTCATACTTAAATAACCAATGGCTGATTTTAGCTTTTAGCTTTTTAGATTTTAGCTTATTTTGGCTTTTCTAATTTGCTCTCTATCAGCCTTTACTCATATTTAAGTATATGGATCTCCAAACATTTTGATTTAATGTGCATTGAAGAAACATAAGTTGTCGAAATGCGCATAATTAACAGCAACTTCGGTATTTTTTTAATTGATTTCAAACCAACTTTAATACTTGGCTAAATGGTACCTGATGAGTATTTACTGCCTTGGTCATACTTTTACCTGATGATATCCGAAACATTTGGTCACAAGAATCAAGACATATATAATACACAAATAAACACAGGTAGTACATGTATATATAATACTATATATACAATATACTGTGAAAATACTATTGTTCGTGGGGTTCCAATTTTCGTGGATTTCGTGATTGGATTAAACCACGAAATTAAGTTCCCAACGAAATGAGTTTTTTCCATAGAGTCTTAATGTAAGGACTATGAAACAACGAATTTAAGTACCCACGAAATAGCGGTTTTTATGAAAACCACGAAAATTGATGTCCCCGAATAAAAGAACTTTTACAGTACATCATTAACACAACAAAGGGATGAAGGATCTTCCTTCTCTTCCTAAAGGTATATCTGAGTATTTAATGAAATAAAATACACAGCAGGACTTTGTTCTAGATAAATATTTTATTTCTTACGAAAATAATATATGAACCTCAATTTTTGAATTTGATTCTCTCCATGAAAAAGCTCAATGTACTAGAAATCTTGTGTATCTACTATAAACATGTTACTATGTGCAAATATATTTGCTTGGATTGGTTTGTTCTGGACACGTATTTAATTAAAAAAATGTTTTATATTCAAACAAAATCAAAGTTGTTCGATATACAATTGAATGAAACTTGTTTTATGAAACTTATTTAAGGTGAAAGGAATGAAACGAGTTTTAGATATCAACAAGATGAAACTTTTGCGATATTTGCATTGGATACAATAGAATGAACTTACTTCAGATAAAATTAAATGAAACTTTTTAGATAGAATTGGATGAAACTTTGTAAACAGAATTGAATGAGACTCAAATTTACTGTGATGTAAAAATAACAAAATGAATATAAAAATATTTTTAACGAAACAGCTTAATAATATATAAATAAAACAGAAAAAGTAGATATTAAGATAGGTGTCTGGCATTGATAACTGAATAAAACTACATATATATCTAAAACAATAATTATGTAAGAGAGAGGATCAAATTGTTGGAGTATACTCTTTTAAGGATGGTGAATAAGAATACAGAATACTCATCTTGGACTTAGACAAGTATCAAACTTGTCCCTCAACTACAAATATATGCCCTGTCAGCTACATAAATCTACTTTTTTGTTTTGTTTAATTTACTGAAAAGTAATTTAGATACATTTAAATTAAAGTTGTTTAGATACTATTGAAGTGCAAATTATATAGGAAAATGAAATATTCAACTTTGATTTATTTTCTCCGCAACAAATATGTTATAAAGACACGATAATTTATAGCTAATTGACCAAGGTCTTCTTCGAGTAACTTCACTTATTTTCTTATTCAGCCGACAATATATTTTGCCTTTATTTCAAATGATGGACATGCCAAACCATATCCGCATATAACATAAAACATTCTTAATTAATGAAAATGATTCTTTACATGTATCAATTAAATGTCGATACACCGGATGTTGGCATATTGCTAATTACCTTAAAAAAGTTTATAAAAACCAAATTGAACACATGGAATTTCATTCAAGCAAAAAAAGAGAAAAGGGAAAAATTCTAAAATTTAAAAATTAAGAAAAAAACACGACATATGTGTATAACGTTCTGAGAGAGTAAATTTGCTCTTTGGCAAAATCGGTGTGAATAGTCATACCTAAACATGAACAAGTATATTTCTTCTAAACCGAATATATGCTTAGTCAAAGAAAAGACATTTTCACGCAATCTTTTTACTTCAAAGACGTGTATTTAAGTATGGTTTGTCAATAGGTATAAAGGTGGTTAATTTTGGTGTGTTTTATAGAACCCTTAAAAAGTGGTAATGGCGCATTATAGAAATTTCATATTAACGTTGCTTTAATCTTTCTTAGGAATCGGTAAAACAAATTCTATTTGAAAATTTGCAATATATTAATTTAAGAAAAATTTTCGTTCAAACTAAGGAGTATCGCCCTCTTGCACAGCTCTGATCTTAGATTTATGGGCTTTTATAATAAGATAATTTTGTTAATTTGTTCTCTATCAGTTTTCAGTCATATTTCGGTTCATGGATTTCCAAATGTTTTTATTTGATCTGCATTGAGGATACATAAGTTGTCGAAATTAACAGTAACTTCTTTATTTTGTTATTAAAAAAAAATAATTTTTTCTACAATTTGGGAGTTCTTATGTTACTTAACAAAGGTTTAAAAAATGTTGACGATCTTATGATATTTATTAAACTCTAATATGAAAAGCTTGGGCGTTTGAATCAAATAGTAGCACAACTTATCATGTAATTTTTATCTCTGATTTAGACACGTAACTTTAAATGATATATTACTACTTTTAAATAATGGGTAATATATGTTATAGCTAACATAGCTTACCAATGGCTTCGTGATATAATTCTCAAAATTAATTTGAATGGTTGAATTAAAAGTAATTATACAATATCTATATTTTTTTATTTTTTTATTTATTTTTTTTCTATTTTAACAGAATCTTCAAAATTAATGTTGTCTGTATCTGACTCACGAGTTTCGATCATAAATAAACCATGAAGGGATATGAGTAAGTGCACCTGAGACAAAGTCTCTACAAAATATGGTAGAACAAAGCAAATGGAACAACACTTTAATTGTTATTTTTCAGCTTCTAGTCACCCAGACGCCTTCAAAAATGAGTTTGTTTATACCTCATAGTACATTTTAGATGCCCCCCTAGAGCCGGTAGTTATTCGTATCAAAATAATATATCACCCCTACCTATTTTTTTTTTCTCATTCATGTCGCCTTTCTGTTGCCAATAATAAATAGTGTAAGCTTTAAAAGTTTGACCCCATTTGTTATCTTTTTTGCTTTAGATTTCAATTTTATTTTTAACTTTTTAGCTTATGTGTGTTGGTCTTACTTTGGCATTGTGTTTCCCTGGTGGTTTGTCTCACTATCTTATTAATAAGTACGATTGGTCAGTTCCTCACTTTGTGAAATTCAACATTACAAAAAACAGGATAACAGCAAACACCTACAATGGCCAAGAACTACAATCACATGCCACAGTTCACACGCAAACTGCACCAGAAAAAAGAATAATAGAAACAAGAGACAAACATAAATAACGATAGGAACTCCGGATAGCTGGACTTGGTACCGGCACTAGCAAAAGCCAGTGGTAGGGTTAAACCAGTTTATGGGTACCCAAACCTCCCCTTTCTCTATCCAGTTTCCCCTTTAATATCATAAACATGCGAATGAAACCCAATACAGGTAGACTACTAACTCAGTGACCACTATCTTGAAACAGACAAAAGCATATGACAAAACGTAATTTGAAAGAAGGGTCAAAGAGTGCTCGCCGCTAAACTGCCGGCTAGCTCAAGGAATCTAGTCTGCTGGTAAAAGACTGTCGCACTACGGAAGAAAAATCAAACTCAAAACTCCCCGAAGGGTTTAGTAAAGAGTCTTCATGTATTTCAGTAGACATCGGCAGTATCAGTGAGAGGCCAGTATATATGTAAAGTCTTCAGGTCACTGGAATCCAAAGCCAATTTAATCGATTTGTTCAGAATATCTCGTCGTTATCCACTATTACGTAAAGAATGTAAGTTACGTCTCAGTTTTTCTGGATTATTTATCAGTTTTTGACATTTTCATAAACATGGGTTTCAATGCGGGTGATCCACTTGTCATTGCTGTATGTATTATTATTATATTTTATTCATACCATGATATTTTAGCTTTGTAGTACAGATTTCTTCTTGAAATTGTATACTAATAAATTAAAAGATGTTAAACTTTCATTGGACCCTCTTTGAGTAGAAACTTGTACTATGGATTTGAAATGAATTTGTCGAAGGATAGGAAAATAACATTTACCAATCAGCTACCCAACATATTTTTCACATCATATTTTATCTAGCCATTAACGCGTGCAATGCGTAGAGCAGATCATGCTTATCCTTCTGTAGTACCTGTTTTATGGAATTCACGAGCTGCAAGAGTTAAGTTGTGTGATGTTCATATTAATTTATGTTTTTTTCTTCTGTTTTTGTAATAATTTCTCTGTTTTTGATATAGATAAATTGCTTTTTTGATAACTTAATACCGAAGTTACTGTGAATTCATTTTCTACATATGCGCATTTCGACAACTTATGTCTATTCAGTGCAGATAAAATCTTAACGTTTGGAAGGCCATAAACTCAAAGATTCTTTTTTCTCATTTCTTTCTGAAGTTTTGCTTTGATACTTGTTTGTCCATGTATTTCAAACCTCAATTAAATACTTAACACATAAGTTTTATTATTTCATGAAAGTTCTTTCATCATGGCTTTTATTTCTAATTCCTCATTTGTAAAAACGGTCTACATGAATAATTCAGAAAACAACCAGTTTCAAATAAGTATTGATACTGTGTATGTTTTGCATCGGGAAGACAAGAAAATCAATGTACTACGTGAAATTTGCAAACTGACCGATACCGTTGGTAACTTCATTTGTGAATGTACCTAGTTATCTCAAACACCACGAAGGCGAAGACCTGTTGTTAAATGCATAAGAAAAACCATAACGAAAAAATAATTAAAAAAAACTCATGTTCACTGAAATGAAGTATACAAACTGCCATAAAAATCATGCTGTAACTAGACATTTGGACACATGGAGCTTCACGAAAATAACTGCACAAACTAAAATTGGGATACAACAATACTTTCCGTTTTGCAATTTTTTATTAAATTTACAAGGACAAACAACAAATAACAAAATTTAAAAAAAAACACATACTCTTCTTTAGCATCCAGAAACAGCTTTTGATTATATTTGAATGTACTTACGTATTTTGATTATTTCTTGTAATCTGTTTTGAGAAGGTCAAACAATATTGTGCACTATTCTTTATGAAAAATATCCCGTCTTAACGTTTCGTTAGTCAATTTGTTTTTGTTTGTCTTGCATATCAGTCCTATATTTGGACAAATTTGAAATTTCGGTCCGAACTGTGATTCACGATATTTTTTTTTAATTAGTTCATACTGGGGTGGACATTTCTTTTCACTGTCTAAGACCTTTCAATAGCAATAGAAGAGTTTCCAATTGGTGAATTTTCCCGGAAAATTTTGACGTCACAATATAGATTTTCGGACCTCACAATGTTACGTGACGCAATTTACTCCGATTTACCCCAGGTCAATCGGGGCAATTCATTCATAAAATGAAATTCGAAATTCGTCTATTGCTCTTTAGTTGCTACCGAACACTTCCGGTTTGGCGCGCCATAAAACAAGTTAAAAACATTATTTCTTTTGAAATGTTAGTACAAAGTCAGGACCAATGCGCTTGACAATAGGGCCTGTAAGTCTCGTACAATTTTGGAACTTCCGGGATCAAAAAATATACCCGGAAGTTACATTTTAAACAAAGATATATGACGTTGCAAGCAAAAATTTGAACGTCATAATCCTCAGACGTCATGTTTTGGCGGGAAACGTTTCCGAATTGCCTGTTTATCGTAGATTTTCGTAAGTCACATGACGAGATTTATAGACCCTATTCTCCTGTGGTTTTTGCACCTGCTTTGTGTTTTTGCCCTTTGGATTTCGGCTCTTGACAATTCTGTTCGGTAATTTTGTTTTTACCCTCTTTTACACTTACACTTTTGTTTGTCTTGTTTTCCTTTTGTGTCATGTACAGTTATTCTGGCCTTTGGAATAATATATTTTTTATTCTTTTGCATTATTCTTCCGCTCATAATATCACTTTGAATTGTCATAGTGAAAAGAAGAATAGGATAAATAGTGTAAAATATAAATTTCAAAGTTACAGGAGCATGCCTGCGGGCTAAAGACATAATATAAAACACACCTGAACTGACCTCTACTATGGCTAATGCAGCTGCATACCAAATACCAATGGGCTCCATTGAGAGGTTCACGTTTAGCTGACGCAAAAAAAAAACTTAAATATTTGATAACAAGTGCGAGTCAATTGTCCATGATTTTTCTGGTAGAGAATGTCATTTTTATTTGTCTTTTACCTTCGCTATTTCTTTGATATTCTCTATATGTTGCCTTTAAGGCAGTACATGTTCACGAAAATCATCGATGAAATCAGACCTTTCTGAAAATCTCACAGTTTTATGAAATAGTTACACAAAAAATGATATGATATATTCAGCGCGTAACTAAACTCGTATTTTTCAAAACTTTCAAAAATGCAAAACTTATGAATAACATTTTATTTACAATATTAATGAGAGTTCAAAAAAGAAAAAAAAGCAAAAAAAAAACGTATTCTGAAATAGAAATTAAATAAATGATTGTGATAAAAGGTAGAAAGAAAACGGCAAAATTATGATTCTTGTGAATGAAATGAATGAATGACGTTAAAAATATCACAAATATGTCTCTACATTTACCAATTAACATGGTTTTACACGTCAAACGAATTATTGGAAAAACGCTTTTCTGTTCTACCCTTGTCAAACAACGGTAGTAGAATACCGAAGGAACAAAGGGGTGAAATTCACAAAAATCGAAGTCCAAAGACAGGACAAAAACGAGAACACAGAAAACAATGACGTTACACACAAAAACAATGACGTTAGACAGATACAAAGCACAGAACCAGAAATTACAACATTCAGAACAAAGGCACTCACAGTGTGAACTCCAGTGAAACTGGGAGTGACATCAGGTGCTCCGGAAGGGTAAGCATGTCCTGCTCTGTTAACAGCACCCGTCACACTGTGAGTGATTCAATCTGGGAAAATGTCAAAGTCGGTAGTCAAATCCGGGAAGACGTGAATCTAGCTGAAAATGTCCACTTTCATTTGGGATACTGACACGTCATATCTTTCAATGATGCTATGGTGACGGCCTTAGAATTTCGGTCAAATTATAAATAAATGAAACAATCTTCTTTCGCAATACCTGACTTTTAATATGGAGGAACTCTTGTGATATTGAAGACAGTAATGAGTACCAGCATAACACTGATCGGGACTGGTTTCGTTACCTATTGAATAAACAAATGCTGACACACCTAATACAAAAATTAACTTTATATCAACTAAAGTAAGCAATAACATTCGCCACGTGCCCGGTTACATTTTACAAGATTTTTAATTGACGAAAAACAATTAACCTGGGTGCTGCAAAATAGATCAAACAATATTCATCCTTAGTTAAGCGATGAAAAATTTGTAAATTATCCCCTTCATCAACTGAATATTTTGATTTTTAGCTACATCGCAGGTATTGCTTCTGTAATTTTTGCTTTATAAGTGCAGTTGACTAAAAATCACAAGAAACACAGGAGAAACATTTGGGTTATAAGTTGCCATGTGTACTTGCACTCAATAAGAATAATTCTTTTTCGGAAAAAGATCAGTAGCAGAAAATTTTATTTTTTTTAAAAGGGTTAATATAAATTAAATATATTTTTAGTCTACCGGACATTGACAGTAAATAACAGAAGAAAATCCCTGTGTTGTAATTAAAGAACATCTTAAGTGACAGGCAATTAACTCGAAAGTCAGGTATAAATAATATCATATTTTAAAGGTTTTTTTTAGCAGTCTATCTAGCATAATGAAAATTGGTTTGTATCATTGAAATGCTTGCTAAACACTTGCGTCATGCAATATATAGGGAAATAATTAAAGCACATAATCATTAGTAGCTACCAACAGTAATAAACCCTATGAAAAAGGTAACTCATAACTCATACATACTATTATAGAAGGACTAAGCTGAACCACATATATTTCCCTAAATACTAACCTCTGTGTAAGCCGAACCTTATGTCATTATCACAATTATAATACTTGACATTACTATGTAATATCACGTTTTAGAATAAAGATCGCGTTAACCATGATCAGTTAATAACATCATTAATTGTGATTGGTTTAAAACTAAAACGATATGGATACAATACACAACAACGGCAGTAGAATAACGAAGGAACAAAGCACAAGATTACACAAA
>MJUU01043414.1:0-24159 GCA_002080025.1 Modiolus philippinarum | reverse complement strand
GTATCTATATGTATCATGATATGCTTGTGTTGTATCAATATATCTTGATACAATATTTTATTGATGATACTCATCCCTAATCAATATTGTGCACACAAATGCAACAGATAAAAAAATGTAGGAGTTATTCAGTTAGTGTCACATGCCATAAGTATCAAACTTGACATCTTGGGCCTCTTGTTTACAAAAAGCTCTATAACTAAATGTAAAATCCAAAAGCTAATTTAATATCTATTGAATACATGTGACAATGCTGCAACCAAATTTTATCAGTAGAGGACGAGTTTGTATGGATTGCCACATACAATGTATGTTATAAAGGACATTTTTGGGGGCCTTTGTTTTTACCAAGACCAATTTCAAAACTTGAAAGCTATTAATTGAGCATTTTTGCATATATGCAAAAATTCTATAATAAATTAAAACTGTAGATCCAAAAATGTAGGAAGAGTTCATGTCATAGAAAACATGAAGAGTCAACTAACATTATCCACTTATGCAGGGATGAAAACAGAACTCATCATACATTTATTTATTAAGTTCTACGAAGGTTATATCGAGTTCTTTTCTGTTTTTAATATATACATATATGAATAGCAGTTTGTTCCATTGTGTTATAATTATACAATGTGGCAATGTTTGCCTATGATAAATGTAAATTGCATAGGAACTTTTTATAATGAAAAGATTTACTTATATATGTAATTGATAGCAATATATAAGAACCACAGGGTACTATAAATTTTATCCAGTATCTAGGCAGGTCCTATTATTTTTGGTTCAGATTTCCTAATTTTGCTGTTTTTGGGATTCAAAAATTTCCAAAGTATTACTAGAGGTAAGTATATCTGTAATATATTCTTTGGAAAGAATGGGGCAGAAAATTATATGATATTTTTTAGGGGGGTGTAAAAGTTTTTATTGCAGTATTGTTGGCATGGGTAATAAATGACGTGTATATTGCGTTATTGGTATTTTTGGTGGGGGATAATTTTGTTTCTAGATATTTTGGGGACAATTCGAGAAAAGAAAAGATCTGGGATATTTAATTGTTGTCTGTGTACCCGGCTAGGAACACATGATATTGGGTGTTCCTCCTTAGGATTTAAATATAGATGATTTTTCTCAAAGTTGACACCTTTTGCTATTAAGGACTGTGTATACATGAAAGTCTAATGAAATATCTCTGTTATGTTTAAATGAAATATAGAACTAATTGAAAATACTTTCTTTGTGCTTATTTAAAAGAGAAGTTAATATGAGAAGAATGCGAAAATAATAACAATATATGTCATACTTAAGGCATTGATATACAGTTTTTTTGTCTCACCCGCGACGAAAGTCGGAAAGCGAGACATAGGCGTGCAAAGTATGACGGCGACGGCGTAAACTTTTACTATAATACAGGATATTTTGGAAACCCTTGGATTTAGGAACATCATATTTGTGTGGTAATACTAATCAAGTGCTACCTGACGGTCATAAAATCATGTGATCTTGACCTCAATTGCGCGGTCCAGTGACCACGTTAAGTTTCTCTGATTAGATCCGTATCTCAAGTACTGTAAGTGGTAGGTCAATGATATTTATTTTATATCAGATTTAAATAATCTTTCCTGATTGGTGTAGAGGTGATCAGGTGGTATTCATTTATCTATGGTATTAAACCTATCAGTCAATATCACGATATTGACCGGTAGCTTTTATTGTGCTTGATAAATTGTATTCACAACACTGAAGTGTTTAATGTGACTATTATGAAATTGAAATTTCCAAAACATTTTTTTAATATTTCCTAATTTTGTATACAAGTACTCTTTTTTGTTTTGTTTGATTTAAAGATGGATTGTTTGACTTCTTCATTGTAAAAAGAAAGATAGGTAAAAAATCTCAAATATTTTATGTCGGAGTGACTTTAAACAGGGCATGGTTTCAACTGATGAAAAATCAAATGTAAATGTTCTTCAATAAAATAAACACAATAGTTATATAGAGAGAATTATCACGATATAGGCTGCCCTTGGGATAGCGATATGGACTGCCACATGGATAATACCCTCGCCTACGGCTCGGGCATTATCCATGTGTCAGTCCATATCGCTATCCCTCGGGCAGTCTATATCTTGTGATAATTCTCTCTATATAAGTAACTATTATATAATTGGTATATAGGTTTGTCTTGAGTAGTACATGTCAGTCTGGCATTTGACTTCTGTCCTTGGCCTCAATTTCACGGTCTAGTGACCACGTTAATTTTCTCTGATTTGATCCATATCTCAATAACTATAAGTGGTAGGTCAATGATATTTGGTATATGGGTTGGTCTTGAGTAGTACATGTCAGTCTGGCATATGCCTTTTGTCATTGACCTCAATTTTACGGTTTAGTGACCATGTTAAATTTCTCTGATTAGATCCATATCTCAATAACTTTAAGTGGTAGGTCAATGATATTTTGTATATGGGTTGGTTATGAGTAGTACATGTCAGTCTGAGATATGACTTTTGTCCTTGACCTTAATTTCACGGTCTAGTGACCACTTAAACTTTGTCTGATTAAGTCCATTTTTCAATAACTATAGGTGGTAGGTCAGTAATATTTATTATGTAGGTTGGTCTTGGGTATTGCATGTCAGTCTGTCATATGACTTTTGTCCTTGACCTCAATTTCACGGTCTTGTTACCACATTAAGTTTATCTGATTAAATCCATATCTCAATAACTATAGGTGGTAGTTCAATAATATTTAGTTTTTAAATTGGTCTTGAGTATTACATGTCAGTCTGGCATATGACTTTTGTCCTTGACCTCAATTTTACAGTCTAGTGACCATGTTAAATTTATCTGATTAAGTCCATTTCTCAATAACTATAAGTGGTAGGTCCCTAATATTTATTATGTAGGTTGGTCTTGAGTAGTACATGCCAGTTTGGCATATGTATTTTGTCCTTGGCCTCAATTTCTTGGTCTAGTGAACAAAGTTACGTGTTTCTGATTAGTTTCTCAATTACTGTAAATGGTACAGTAATAATATTTGGCTTGTAGGTTGCTCTTGAGTAGTACATGACTGTTTTAGCGACAAGCAGGAACGGGCGAGACATCGATTAGGGTCCACTCTTGTTACCTTATACATATATTTTATACGTTCTATTAAATATAAAGTATTTACGTCTATAATTTGGTTATTTCTTATCCATGGATGTCTATTGCCCCATGAGGTCTATTGCCCGATGTGGTCTATTGACCAGTGAGGTATATTCACCAGTGAGGTCTATTGATCGATGGAGTCTATTGACTGATGACGTCTACTGACTGCTGAGATTTATTGCCCAATGAAGTCTATTGACCGATGAGGTCTATTGCCCGATGAAGTCTAGTGTCTTATATTTGAACGTTCTAATTGAATCTGCAACTTCGTATACTCTGTCAAAGTCATAAGGGGGTGATCATATGATTTTTAGAAGGAAGGGGGCATGGGAGATTTTGTAAATTAATTATTTAATCTTGGTGCCAGGGAAAATAAAATATCATACTTGTCATGATATTGAATAATTTAATTTTGATTTGAAGAATACATTTTGTATTGAAGATACAAATAATTTGATGTGAAAATAAATAATTTCTTCGAGATTTTCACAAAAAATAGGAAAAAAATCCTGGCAGAATCGCACAAGCCTTTCCCTGAAAATCAAAAAGTCGTCCTTTTACATGTAATAGATGCATGACAAACATTACATTCACAGTGAAAAAAATAAAAGCAATGTTACCATAATGGACGGTATATTTTAATTCGGTTGAACAAATGCAAGTCTCTATGTGTTACATTGAATTGCCACTTCTTCTTGATAAGTTGACAGCCAGCAAGTTGTTCTGGGATATTTTTCAAAACCTATTATTTCCTTTTCATACATTTGTCTAATTTTAAAATGTATGAATATTAAAGGTAATAAAACAGTTATTCAATGGGTATGCAGGCAACAGACCATACCATTTGTCCCTTGGTACTCGGAACCACACAAGTTTTCTATTGCCCTCGGCCGTTGGCCTCGGGCAATAGAGCACTTCAACAAGCTTAAGAAAAATTTTCAAATTCAGCTGTTCAGAAATATAGAAAACAGTCAGTAAAATAATAATATTAATGTTGTGTTTAACATTGACTATGGAAAATAGTAGCCAGGGCGATGGACAATAGTACACTCCCCTTCGGGTCGTGCACTATTTTCCATCACCCTGGCTACTATTTTCGCATAGTCAATGTAAAACACAACATTATTATATAAATATTGACCGGAATGATAACCAGAATTAATACTTGCAAAAACACATCAATAACAACACTCGATTGTTGTCCTTCATCTTGAAAACCGGAAAACAGTCAACAAGCATAGAAATACAGACGAAGTATTATATACATTATTATTATTACATATGACAATTACAACGCACTCATTAAAAGTTGGCAGATAAAGTTAAATCTTAAAAAATGGGCAGATTCCAGATTTTATTTGTCCAGAGCAGTGCCTAAAATAATGTAAACTTCACGTGATAAAATTTTTACTGGAACATTTACACTGTATCTCAAAACTGAAAATTTTCACATCAAAATGGGAACAATTTCAATACAAAAAATCAATACATACGAAAATGAAAGGATGTCAAGTGAATATGAAAAAGAAAGGAAATGGGGTAAATGTCAAGGAGACAACATTCCATACACTACAAAATACCAAAAGTCTGAAACGGGCACTTTTTTGTACTGAAAAGTACTGAAAAGTGCTCAACAAAATTACTTACATAGTCCCGACCAAAGTCTGATTCAGTCTGAAATTTACTGAACCAGTCTTGACCTATCTCGTCTAGTCTGGACCTGTACTGAAAGACTCTTGACCTGCTTCGACCAGTTTGAACCTGTACTGAAAAGTCTCGACCAGTTTGATATAGTAGTGAAAGAGTCTCGACCTGTCTCGACCAGTCTGATTTAGGACTAAAAGAGTGTCGACCAGTCTTATTTATACTAAAAGAGTCTTGACCTGTCTCTACCGGTCTTAAGTTGGTAATATTGTTGATCATAGAAATCTCTTATATATGCTTGGAATCAGTAAATTAAATTAGTGTTGAAAAATTAAATTCTTCAATCAAGCCTTCTTGCACTGATTGCTAAATGTTCTTCAAATGCTTTCATTAGGGTTATGAATAAAGTATAAAAAATTCTTAAATCACAATATTAGTTTGCATAACCATATAAAGAACATAAAAATAGTATACTGTATAACAGTAGTTTTACTCTACATTTATAAGTGCAAAAACAGGAAACCTTCTAATAAAGAAAGAAGATAAAGGAAAGAAAGAACAATTAACTGTGATGCGACACTTAATAGATCAAGGGAATATGATTTTACCTTGTTCAAAATCTTTACTACCTTTTTAGCCCACCCGGCCTAAAAGGCCATATGAGCTTTTGCCATCACTATGCGTCCGTCGTCCGTCCGTCTGTCAACAATTTCAAAAATCTTCTCTTCTAAAACCATTGAGCCAAATGTAACCAAATATGACCTGAATCATCACCCGAATATGGCTTCTCAAAATTATGCTCGATTAGTCGATAGGTCGATCAACATGGCCGCCGTTGCTAAAAATAGAACATAGGGGGCAAATTGCAGTTTTTGGCTAATAACTCTAAAACCGTTACAGATATAAAAAATTATGGCGTGTTAAAATGATCAGCATAATGAGATCTACCTACTGTGCAATTTTGAAGAAAATCTGAAAACCCATCTCGGAATTATAGCCCTTTTTCCGTAAAATTTTCAAAAGTTGTACATTTTTGGATTAGTGTGTATCCAAAGTATAGATCTATCCTATGTTACGACCCAGGTGACCAACCTCACGCAATCAAACATTAGTGATCATCATGATCATACCCATGCTAAAAGAATTCTTTTCAGGAAACCTCGTACACATCTTTCTGATCTCATAAAAACTCTGACACTCAATAGTCTATTTTCATTGAACATTAATTTGATTGCCCGAACTTTTCAACACTTAAATCACTGTATGGTAACCGCGCCGGTAGCCGGGAGTTTGGATTGGTCCAACATGGCGACCTTTACTTGACGATTGTGTTCAACCGATGAGACTATTTCTATTTTGTGCGACAAATAGCATGTTTTTTTTTTTTTTTATAAAACTTGTTTATAAAGTAAAGTCACACAAACTAGTAGATCGTTGTGGCGTTTTTTGTTTTGTCATCGAAGTATTTTTATTAGCCTAGTTGACCAAAAAAGTGGTGTCTGTGATTGAATTTAAAGAAAAAGACATTTTAACGCTATATAACGGAATTTAACCATTCATTTCATTAATCATAAAGATAATGCGCATATCTATTTCACTTACTTATATTATGGAAAATGAAAGATTCCGTTAACTTTACTCAATCCCACTGAATGAACACGTATTTCTGCTGTCATAATCAAAACATGTAACTGTTTGGATTTCGTGTATATTACGGTTTGGATAAAATGAAGAATATTAGTTTTCCGGTTTGGATAAAACAAAACACTTGCTGTGTATGTTTATAAAAAAGAAGCTATCGAGAGTATATCCCTTCAAAATATTGACCGAATGTTTTATTAACAGTATATCCACAATCCAGCTTGCAGCCATTTTTGGCGTGGTGCATACCTTCCAGATACATTTGTTTTAAAAGAGACAATCCAAGGACTATTGTGGCTTAGTTTTGTAGCAATTGGCCAACTGGACTCAGAGGAAAAAAAATCTTTGAAAGGTTTTGTATTTCAGTGTTTAACTAAGACTCCCACTTGCAGCTGTCTTGATAAAGGTGTAAACCTGTTGGAAAATATTTTCTGAAAGACTCTATGACTATTATGACAGTTTGGTTCTTTTGAGCCCAGTGATGTGCGAAGAGAAGATCTTTGAATCAACGGCAGTAGAATACCGAAGGAACAAGATAAAAATCGCTCATATTTGTCTAAGAGTTGAGAAAAAAAAACATTTTGAACAAGCTTGGCTCTAACTCTCACAGTAGTTCCAGTGTTGTTTTCTGAATTTGTTTTTCAATAGGGTCAATGTTAAATTTATCCCACCTCTGCCTAAAATTCAGTTCTTTTCATTTGCTATAAAATGTCCTTTCCAATTATTGTACGTCTTCCTCGAAATCACGTGATTCGCTACATGCCCAGATTCTTTTTATCCTATCTTAAGGGAGTCCGTCAGTAGAAGCTCAATATTTTATATCTGGCGAGTACTATTATAGATATAGGGTGAGTTGAAAAGAGGTATAAACATTCTGAGCGTAAATTAAAGATTGAATTTAAGGTTTTGGTGTGAAAGGAAATAAAACTAGAGGCTCACATGAGCCTGTATTGCTCACCTGGTGACTGGTTTTATTCATTGTCACCAATAGACCACCCATTCATACTATAAATCAGCTCAGCAGATGTTACATTTTCATTCTTGGATGAGGTACAAACTAAAAATCACAAACTTTGGAAGGGATCACCCAAAGACAATTGTAATCAAGTTCGGTTCCAATTTGCTCAGTAGGTCTAGAGGAGAAGACATTTGAATGCATTTCCCGTAGAGTCCCTATGTTAAACTATGCTCCACGCTGGCGGCCATCTGAACGTGAAAATCACAAACTTTAAAGGGAACCACCCAAGGACTATTGTGACCAAGTTTGGTTGAATTTGGCTGGGTAGTTTCAGAGGAGAAGATCTTTGGATGCATTTCCCATAGGGTCCCTATGTTGAACTATGTTCCCAGCTTGCGGCCATCTTGAATGAAGTATGAACATAAAAATCACAAACTTTGAAGGAAAACATCTAAAGACTATTGTAACTAAGTTTGGTTCCAATTGGCTCAGTGGGTTCAGAGGAGAAGACATTTGAATGCATTTTCCATAGGGTCCCTATGTTAAACTGTGCTCCACACTGGCAGTCATCTTGGATAAGGTACAAAGGTAAAAATCACACTTTAAAGGGGACCACCCAAGGACTATTGTGACCAAGTTTGGTTCAATTTGGCTTGGTAGCTGCAGAGGAGAACATCTTTGGATGCATTTCCCATATGGTCCCTTTGTTAAACTATGTTCCCTGCTGGCGGCCATCTTGAATGAGGTAGGAACATAAAAATCATAAACTTTGAAGGAAAATATCTAAATACTATTGTAACCAAGCTTGGTTTCAATTTGTTCAGAGGAGAAGACATTTGAATGCATTTCCCATTGGGTCACTATGTTAAACTGTGCTCCACACTGGCAGCCATCTTGGATAAGGTACAAACGTAAAAATCACTAACTTTAAAGGGGACCACCCAAGTACTATTGTGACCAAGTTTGGTTCAATTTGGCTGGTAGTTGCAGAGGAGAAGATCTTTGGATGCATTTCCCATAGGGTCCCTATGTTAAACTATGTTCCCTGCTGGCGGCCATCTTGAATGAGGTATGAACATAAAAATCACAAACTTTGAAGGAAAACATCTAAAGACTATTGTAACAAAGTTTGGTTTAAATTTGTTCAGTGGGTTCAGAGGAGAAGACATTTGAATGCATTTCCCATAGGGTCCCTATGTTAAACTGTGCTCCACACTGGCAGCCATCTTGGATGAGGTACAAACGTAAAAATTACAAACTTTTAAGGAGACCACCCAAGGACTACTGTGACAAAATTTGATCCCCATTGACTCACTGGTTTCAGAGGAGAAGATCTTTGAATGCATTTCCCATAGGGTCCTATGTTAAACTATCTTCCCTCGCTGGCAGCCATCTTGGATGAGATGCGAACCTGCTGGACATATGTAGAAATTGTAGTTCTGGAAAACCTCAACACTTTTGCAATTCAAATTTAACCTTTATTTCAAACAGTTTTTGAAATGAAAGTAAAACGTTAAAAAATTGTGAAAATTCAAAGAAAAAGCAACAATAACTCCGATCCTATGTGGGTTGTCAGATTTTCTTCAAAATTGCAGGACATGTATATCTTACTATGCTGACCATATTTGTTATACAAACGTCACTTCTATCTTCTACCATTTTCAATATAAAAGACTAAAAGTAAAGAAAAACTGAAAATTTTACGGAAAAGGGGCAATAACTCCAAGACGGGTAAACGGATATTCTCCAAAATTGCAGGGCAGGTGGATCTCATCATGCTGATCATTTTTACCCATGTCAGAATTTTGATATCTGTAATGGTTTTCGAGTAATTTGCCAAAAACGGCAATTTACCCCTATGTTCTATTTTTAGTAACAGCGACCATGTTGTTTGGTATCACAAACTTGAAAGAGCATATCCTGCTGATGATTCAGGCCAAGTTCAGTTAGTATTGGCCCAGTAGTTTCAGAGGAGAAGATCTTTGAATAAAAGTTAACGGACGGACGACGGACGCCGAGTGATGGCAAAAGCTCGCATGGCCTCTGGCCAGGTGAGCTAATAAAAAGTATAACAGGAAACACCTACACTGGCTGAAAAACACACTCGTATACCAAAATGTACCAGGGAACTGCAGAAGAAAACAAGAGGTTCTCAAGAGCCTGCATCGCTCATCTGGACCTTTACTAGCAAAGAAAGTCTATATTAAAGGGACAAAAGTTATTAATTAAACTATTATTCCAATATGCCTAGTTTTTTTTTAAAAAGAAAGTGTTTTAAAAGGGTTCAATGCTAAACTATATTCTCGGCTGGCAGCACATTATCTTGTATAAGGTGTGAAACTGATAACACTTTTTTGCAGGTGACTACCTAAAGGCAATTATGGCCAGGTTTTGATCCAATTGGCTCAACAGTTTCAGGGCAGAAGATCTTTGAATGTGTTTTCCGATAGGGTCCATGATAAAACTGTTTCCCATCGGCAGCCAACTTGGATACAGAACGAACCTGAAAAACATCTTTTTTGCAGGGACCATTCAAAAAGTATTGTGACCAATTCCATTGGCTCAGCAGTTTCAGAGGACAAGGTCTTTGAATGTTTTTACCATAGGTGCCAAGGTTTAACTATGTTTCCGGCTGGAGATCATCTTTGATACAATACGGATCTGAAAACATCTTTCTTGCAGGGGACCACCCAAGGACTATTGTTGCGGTTTGGTTCCAAATGGCTCAGCATATCTTTGAATGTGTTTTCCATAGGTCCATTGTTAAAATTATGTTCCGATTGGCAGCCATCTTCGATATAGCACTGATCTTAAAAAACACCCTTTTTAAACAGGGGACCACCCAAAGACTATTGTGGCCAAGTTTGGTTCCATTTGCGTCAGAAGTTTCGGAGAAGAAGTGTATATTAAAAGTTTACACCGGACGATGTACGGCCGCAAAGTGATGGTGAAAAATCACCCTAGCCCAAGCCAGGTGAGCCAAAGACAATAAAGGCAAAAGACAAACGTAAAGAACGATAAGCACTCGGAACAGCCAGACTTGGTACCGGCATTAGCGAAAGCCAGTGATGGTAGGGTTTAACCGGTTTATAGGTGCCCAAGCCTCTCCTTTCTTCTTTTCCTTTAGTACAATAGACGTACGAATAAAATTCAAT
Organism: Modiolus philippinarum; assembly: GCA_002080025.1. Taxonomy (NCBI): domain Eukaryota; kingdom Metazoa; phylum Mollusca; class Bivalvia; order Mytilida; family Modiolidae; genus Modiolus; species Modiolus philippinarum. The sequence continues at coordinate 13,615 of MJUU01043414.1, read as the reverse complement.
ACATAAAAATTTGAAAATATATGTTGAGATGCAGCATAATGTCATATAAATTAGTTAGTATAGCTGTGTCGTACATAAATGACAACGAAATAAAAATTTGAAATAAAATTAAAATCTAAAAATATATGTACCAGACAGAAAAAGCAAATTTTCGGAGTTAATTTCGTTTTGGATGGTGAAAAAAGAATAGGTACACCATTGCGGACCGAGACTCGTGTCACTTACACTTCTATAAGTGACACGTGTTTCGGTCCACGGTGATGTGCCTGTTCTTTTTTCACCCTCGCAAATGGAGTTTACTCCGAAAAATTTGGCCTTTTCTTTTTAGATTTTAGTTTTATTCATATTTTTTTCGTTGTTCTCCATGTACGACAACTATACAAACGTTTTTACTCCGTCTTAAACTTAATACAGGTAGAATACTACCTACAATCTTCAAAAGGAAAAGGGGACAAAACGTATATTTGAATGACGGGCCAGAGATTGCTCGCAGAACATATCTGTGCTAAGTATGTACTAAATAATAATATTGTTTGGTAAATTCGGATTTTCCATCTCGTACATAAATGTGTGAAGGTTTTATAAGTTTTTTTTCTCCTGGCCTTGCCGAATAATTGTAAAAAAAATAAACAAAGTAAAGAAGTAAAAAGTTAAACAACTAGTTTTCCCTTTAACATCTAATACAGATTATTTATTTTTATACTGGCTATATGAAAGAACAGTTTTTTTAGCTTACCAGTGATGAAAATATCCCCAAATAATAGAAAATACCTATGCTAAAATTACAATCAAAGGCCACAATCCACAAAGAAACTGCACAAGAAAAACACAAGCGAAAGACAAAAGTACAAACGTAAACAGCGATAGGAACTCTTGGTAGGTAGACTTGGTACCGACACTACCAAAAGCTAGTGGTTGGGAATTCCAAACTTTATCAATTTCGATGACCATTTTCACGACGAGTGAAACACAGCATCTATATTGATTCTGGGACTAGTCCCAGATTTATTGTGCGAGTTTGCGACTAGTTTTTGAAGAGATTTGTATATAAATGGGAATATTCCTTATTTTACGGCCAGATATATCTTTGGTATCTTTTTATGTTAGTTTCCAGTTGATTAGATTTCCGTTGCAGGGCACCATTTTTTCATCTCACTATGCGCTGTGAGGTGGGGCGTAGACTTTTATTGGTACCACCATAATTATTTTTAAGACGTCACCATATACTGCTCTTGCATAAAAGAGGGTATGGATGGGGTCCCCCGCAAAACGACTAACGGTTAAAATTTCCTTTAATTTACGTTAACGGTTATTTTTTTAACCATTTTTTACGCTAACGGTTAAGTAAAATACCATAACGGTAAACACACCTGTAAATAACTTGCTTTCCTAATATGATCTGATACAGCGTAAAGAATTATAACTAAATAAACAAAATGTAGCTTCTTAATAGAAACAAAACGAACTACCAATTGCAGGTATTAGTAAATGTTATTGTATTTGCCATCGGGATACTTGTGAGTCTGACAAATGTTCATGCAGAAAAGAGATATATAGTATCTACAACGAGAACTAAGTTGATTATGAAATTTCTCACATCGAGTTAAATAAATTTTGCAAATGTTTATAAACGAGGCTGCCGAGTTTTTAAACATTTGAAAATTTATTTAACAAAATGTGAGAAATTTCATAATTAACGTGTTTAAGTTGTAGAAAATGTTTCTCTAATGACATAATGTAAAACACCGAGGATTGAGTTCCGAATAAATATGGCGGGAAATTTCACGCAACCTTTTCTCTCACTAGAGACGAGAAATATTTTTACCACACCGGTCAGGCGTTGGTTAAATTTGCTAGAAATTAGAGAAAGTAATTTATATAATGGACAACTTTGGACATTTAGATAATTCTCTTAAATTTAATTGGCTTTTTATAAATGAAGATTTGGATTTACTTAAACTTTTGGGACAATTTATATATACTGGTTTGGAAAAACGAAGAAACTCTAATATAATTATGAGTGAGTGATATATAGGTTGATATATATTGTATATCTTTTTAGAAGTAAATATGGAATTGGTATAAGTTACTATAAGATATATTAAAATTCTCTGGCTCTGCCCCGACCCATATAAAAATATTGTTGTTTTCTTTTCTTTTTAATATCTGTATACAAATCAGTGTTAATCATTGTTTATATTGTATGCTCTATTCTTATTCTTATTCTTACTATTGAAAGGTGTAGTTTGGTGTCTTTCCTACACGTTCATTTACTAGACGTATAAAATACGATGGAACGATGAGAGTAGTTTGAAATGCAAGCAAGCTCGAATGGATAGTTTGCTTGACGTAAGCCTAGAATGTCAACTAATATACAATCATATATTCCACAAGGACGAGAGTTAGATGGAATGTACACGCTACAATAACTATGGTTTTAAATGTACAGCTATTAAGCTAGGTCACTTCTTTAGTTAAATTCAATGTAAATTTTCTAACATGGAAAATAATCGACAACCACAATCGGTGAAACTTCATAAAAAAATCCGCAATGATTTATAAGAGCTAAAATAACGGCAAAATTTTGATAGATTAATAACGAATAACGGCAATTTAAATGAGATAATAACGATAACGGCAGTCTAATTTTCGGGTTTTACGAATTACGATTAAAGTTTTGTGACGGTAAACGGTTAAAAAATACCCGTTTTTACGCTAACGGTTGTAAATTACGGCCAAATAACGGCTAACGGTTAACCCTATCCACACCCTCATAAAATATATTTAGGTAAAGTTCATATATATATATATATATGTAGCTGTACATTTTACCTCTTAGTGCTTCGAAAGGGGACAATGCCTTTATTGGAGAGAACGGTCAGAAAGTCTTTTCAAATAAGACTTTATAACAATCATTATACTTTCCAAACCGTTTCTTGTTATACATCCAAACCGTTAACTGAACATATTTGTTTACAATCCAAACCGGCACTTAGACGGATCGTGTGTTGTACATAAATACGCTATTTACATCACTTTTCTTAATTTGTCAACAACGGTTTGCTATAAAATCATTAAAATTAACATTTTCTAACGTAAATTGACTCATTCAGTTGAGACTAAGGAAAACAGACACGAAAAATTTGCATTTTTAAATGCATGTACACAGATCATGCATGTTTCACCCCGTTTTTTCACAGTAAATATCAATTGAATTTAGAGAAAATTTCTTTCTTTGGCAAACTAAAATAAATATATGTTAACGACTTATAAGTGAGATAAAATATAATTCACAAAATTGTTTATAAGTGTAAATACAGATTAGAGACTTAACTGATCCGACTCAGGTACGTCCATCTTGGAGAAATCCAAACTCCCGGCTACTGGCGCGGTTACTGTACAGTGTAAATGGTGAATATGGAAGACTGATGCCTTTATGATTCCTTTATTCATATTTGTATAAATGGCGTAAACGTACTTCCCTGAACCGTCAGTGAAACGATGTGGTTGTTTTGAAATAAATCATAAAAGAACAACGCATTGGAAATAAACAATCAAATTCATTACCCATCGAGAACAACAGTCCATTATTTACAATCTACGGAAGACGTAATGTTTGTTTACATTTCTTGTTGTCAATGAAAGGAAAAGTACGACTGCTCCATTATACTTGTTGCGATTGTCATTTTGCAGTGTCTTCTCCGAGGTCCGCGTTCGGTATACATGTAATGGCCGACTAAAAACAAAATACTGAAGAAGTCGTACATTGGTAAATACACATAGTTACCTGGAAACAGTTGTCAAGGTTCGTATTCAGAAACAGACGACATTTTGCAACGATCGGGGTTGGAATTGTAGGATCAGGCAGGGGTGTTGATCTGTTGATTGCCGTTCAGTCCGGGGTGTTGCGTGTTAATAGTTTGGTCAAACAAAACTTGAGATAATGTCATTTGAGTATTGACAATGCATAACAGTCATTTTTCAATTGCATGAGAATGTTTCTCATAGCGCGAATTAAGATGCATTGTTGCACAAAGAACTTGGCACAGAGGATCATCTTTACATGTATTCGTGTGTTTCTTGGACGAATTATTATCTCCATAAAAAGCAGGGTATTGTTGCTCAGGTCTTGTCAGCCTTTGCGTCTTGTCAGCATTCACAAACCTTCCATTCAGGTCTCTTCTTTAGAATTAAATTTCAAGCTGTATGCTGTCATTGTTTAGTCTATGTTGAGTGTACAGCAGGGAACCCATAATATGTAATAGGTTTCTGAAGAAAATCCAAAAACCCTTGTAGGAGTTATTGCCCTTTTTCACAGAATTTGCAAAATTTTCATATTTTTCGTCTTTTATTTCCAAAACTATAGAAGATGATGGTTTAGTGTAATTTGATAAAATGTTTGCCTTGCTGTGGCGACTTCAAAACTTGTAAATTTTTCGTTGACCGCCATTTTCTAAATGGCCACCAAAAAGGCTGGAAAATTCAACATTGTCTGATTTCAATGCAATTTGGTATCCAAGTGGATATTGATGTCACTACTTCAAAACCAGTGTTAAAAAATTGTTTGTTGACTGCCATTTTCAAATGGCTGCCCAAAAAGGCGGGAATATTCAACATTGTCCGATGATTTCAATGAAATTTGATTTCCAAATAGGTATTAGTGTCGCAACTTCAAAACTGATCTTGAAAATTGTTCCATCCCCAGCAATGAACGAGTTATCTCGCATGATCAGTCGTCCAGATCGATTTTCCAACCACAAAATCCGCCAATGTAACCACATGTGGTGATAATAAACAAATTTGATCAGATAATAATTAAGACCGCAGGTGAAAAGAACAATAGATACGATATAAACTTTTTAATTTTTAGCTAGCTGAGAGTACCGAGAACCAAAACCAATTTTCTGTTGACGCGCTCTTTGAAAGTTTTGCCGTTCTCGAGGTCATGGAGGTGCTTCGTAACGACTTTTGTAAGATTGTAAAAACTTTTGCAAAAGGCAAATCCATTAATTTACATTCACGACAATTCAATAGTTTAAAAAAGTGTATTAGACATACTACAAACTTATTCAGGTGACTCGTTAGAAACAGTTTTAAAAGAATTTGGGTGCATTTCAAATTGATTCACTGAAGTAACAAAATGCGATGGAAAGTGGCCGTATGTCTTTGCAAAGTACACGAGTATATGAATTAACCAGGGTTTTTTTCAAAACGACTTGTAATTGCTCATAATTTAACAAATTATTAACTGAGTATACTTTTAATTCCGACGGGAAAATCAACAGATGAAATCAAAATATGTCCATAATAAGAAAATACTCAGGTTCATCTAGGCCTACACTCTAAAACTTATAATCCAAGTATATTTAAGTGATAGAAGGGAAAGATATAACTTATCTGACCGAGTCATGAACAACAAACAGAAAACGATATATAACTGCGTGTAAAAGGGAAATGAAATGCATGGTTTAATTGCTGCTTATCAGAAAGAGTGTATTACTTGTTTTGTGGCTGTTATCTTGGATTTAAATTTACTGATAACTGTTTTTTTGAAAATTAAAGATTGTTAGCCTGTTAATGAAACCCCTCTTGCTCAAACCCATATATAACCGTGCATTTCATTTCCCTTTTACACGCAGTTATCACAAAGTACTCGAAAATTTAACAGAACAGAAAACACCAAAAGGTCCAAAAGGAAAACAAAACAAAGAAAAAAAACAGTTGACGAACAGCTTAAAATGCCCAAAAAACATTAACAGAAAAGGTGTATGATTCAGTGGGCCAAGACATTGGCTACACAGACATCCGATCTATTGTATACGGTCCGTCTTAACACCGCTTTGCCTGAGCTAAGTGCACCTAGCCCAAAAATTGCACTTAGCCCTATATATTGCATTTTATCAGAAAAAGCATGTGCACCATGGTAAACATATTCAAAAAATGATAAGGTGGTTAAATTTTAGAGACTTTGTAAAAGAAAGAAGGAATTATGGTATTAACTATCAAAGAACCTCGTGGCATTCATTGTCGGAATCTTCTGTGACGGTGACTCAGTGAATTTATTTTTCTTGAAATCAACGGAAAGGACGCAAAAGATCTTCCAGCACCACACGTCCGTGTCTGTATGTTTATTTAGAACGATTATCTTGTTGCTTGGGTTGGGCGAGTAGATTACTTTATTTTTATGTACTTTTATGTACCTGAATTTATCACTTGATTTTATTTTCTGCATAAATTCAGAATTTTACATGAAACAAAATAAAATTTTATGACTTCGAATTTTATATTGCCTTATTGCTTATTTGTATCTTGATCAAATTAACATGTTTAACAAATAAAATCTATAGTCATAATACAGCGGGAAGATAAACACTACATAAATTTAATATATCATGATTTTCTCTTTAAAAAATTTTTGCATATTAAGAAAACATTATTTTTTTGGCTTAACACCATAAGCTTTCACAATAATTCTCACTCATAAATGTTATCTATGTGTTTTACTATTTTTTTTTTCTGTAAGGTTGGATGAAATTTGTTCAATAATGCATATATAAGGTGAATTTCTTTATTTTTCATTTCAAACTTATTGATATATTTATTAAAATAAAAATTGTTTGACGACCACATTCAAAACACTTATAACATAACGATCATTTATCATGGAGTCTATACTTTAATATCGGAGACATATATAAAGTAACTATGGCTGACCAGAGACATATAAAACCAAAAAATATATTAGTTTTATTTGTCTCTGGTCTGACCATGGACGTATTATATTGACAGATAGGAACTCCAAAAAATTAACTATGTCCACCCCAATGATATTTTTAAATATGAAAGCCGCCGACTCAGCTCATTAAGTAGGCGCTAACTCTGCGAAACCGCCACAAACGCAAAATTTCATAATTTGAAAGAGATTTTCTCCAATATCAAATGAAAATGGATGCATTTTCCCACCATCCGAAAAAATATTTTAGCTAACCCGGCAATGCCAGGGTGAGCTATTGCCATCACTTGGCGTCCGTCGTTAGCTCACTTTTAAAATTTTCTCCTTTGAAACCACTGGGTCAAATGGAACCAAACTTCAACTGAATCATCACTAGGATATTTAGTTTCAAATTTGTTTTTTTTTTTTCTATGTTTTAGGTCAAACAACATGGCTGCCGTTACTAAAAATAGAACATAGGGGTAAATTATAGTTTTTGGTAAATAACTCAAAAACCATTCCAGATATCAAAAATCTGTCAGGACTAACAATAATCAGCATGAGAAGATCTACCCATGCAGAAATTTTAAAGAAAATCTGATGACCCGTCTAAGAGTTATTACCCTTTTTTCAGTAAAATTCAAATTTTTGATGTTTTTTTATTTTTTATTAAAAAAACTATAACAGAAAGAGGTTAAGTTTTAATTGCAAATATGTTCAGCATGTTAAGATCTACCCACATGGAAATTTGAAAAAAATCTGATAACCCATCTAAGAGTTATTGCCCTTTTCCCGTAAAATTTTCAAAATTTTGATGTTTTTTATTTTTTATTAAAAAAAAACTATAATAGATAGATGTTAGGTTTTTATTGCAAAAATGTTCAGCATGTTAAGATCTACCCACATGGAAATTTTGAAGAAAATCCAAGTACCTATATATAAGTTGTGGCCCTTTATTGGTCAAATTTTTCGTCATTTTATACTTTTTGTCCTATAAATATAAAAAAAAAACGCTTTGAGATAGAGGTCAAGTTTAAATTGCAAAAATGGTCAACATGTTAAAGGCTATATATTGTACTGAACAGTTTTTCTGACCTCTTCCAAGATGGCCGCCAGCTGAAACTTAGTTAAATGTTTGGCCTAATGGGAAAATTGATGCAAAGAACTTGATCTTGAGAACCACCAAATGAATTAGAACCAAACTTGGCATGAATGATGCTTATTAGGTGCTGACCAAGTGTTGCTACTTTGATTGCGATTCGTCATCCAAATCGCCGCCAGATGAGAAACTAAATTTTAACATTAGACCCAATGGGAAAATGCATGCAAAGAACTTCTTTTTGAGAACTACTGAATTGCTTTGACCCATACTTGGCATTGATGATGCTTATAAGGTGCTGACTTAGTATTTTTACCTAGGTGCTGATTCGTCATTTAATATGACCCACAGCATTGGACCCTATGAGAATGCTTACAAAGATCTTTTATAGAACTGCTGAATGGATTTAAATCAAACATGGCATGAATGATACCTGTTAGGTGCTGACCAAGTGTCACCAGCTGTGAACTTAATTTAACAAAAGATCTTCTAGAGAATGGCTACATAAATTTAAACCAAACTTTGCATAAATGATGCTTAAGAGAAGCTGACCAAATGTTGTTACTTTGGTGCTGATCTATCATCCAATATAGCCGCCAGCAATGAATTGGATCCCATGGGGAAATGCATACAAAGATAAAATAGAAAACCACTGAATGGATTCAATTTAAACAATGTTTAAAATTAATCCATTCAGTGGTTTTCTATTTTTCTGTGTTTGGCAATAAAAAATTTTGTAACAACATTTTCTGTTCTAAGCATACCTGTGATAAGGCCAAGATGCCAGCGCAAGGAGATCTCATTCCATAAACCAGGAGATTGAGGGGTCGATGCAGGAGATTTTTAGGGGTTGTTTTAATGGAAGAATTTTGCACTTCTGTGCTTATTAGTGTTAAAATGAGTACATCAAACATCCAACTTACATGTATTTCAATAATTCACATGGCAAAAACCATTCGCCTACTTGTGATATTGCACAACCAGTTTTCCAGGGTGATGATACAGGTTAATCCTATAACTTTTGAATTTGGAAGTAAACTGTATGATGCTCAGTTGTATTGCATTCTCTGAGTTTTCCACAGAGTGTCATAACTTTGTCTTCTCATGCTTTCAACCTGATTAATTCGCATATATATTTTAATCTTATTTCAATTGGTATATTAAAATTTTCAATTTTGCAACTATTTACACAATGTAGGTAAAATCCAATGAAAATTCTTTCAAAGTGATGTAACTTTTCATTTCCAAAGAATTTATATATAAATTTTAATGATATTTAACACCTAAATGTTTCTTTTTGTATTAGTTCTACACATTATAAGGGGACATAATTCAGCATATAAACCATTGGAAGTTTTGGCCTCATTTGTTCGTTTGCCTCATTGATTTAATTTGTGAATATCAGGGTTTATGTTAATTAAACTAACGGTTCATTGTCTATTAAATGATGTGTGATACATGTTCTTAGTTTCTTTACTGGGCTTTCACGTGTCACTTTGACCACGTGTTGGACGATAATTAGATCATAGCCATGTTGCTGGAGGCTATGATTTGGCAACTTTGATTATTGCCTGACCATTGTGAAGAAGTTACACAAATGCAGTATATTAATTTCATTCAATTAAGAGTTTGATCACTTTGAAACACCTTAATTAGCATGTTTCAATCCTCAGGTAATTATCGCCAATGTAAACAGATCAATATTTAGCACGATGCATACGCATGACGATAAAGAAAAACTAAAAGGTCACTGACTCAGGGCGGTAGTAAAATGTAAAGGGGCATAGGACGATGTAAAAAGGGCACAGGGCGGCACTGGACCATTCAAAAAGGGCACAGGGCGGCACTGGACCATTCAAAAAGGGCACAGGGCGGCATTTAGGAAAGGGCGGGCGGACCGCCCTGTGAAAACGATCTAGCTGGAACAATGTTACATTGCATAAATGAAACTTGTGAGATTTTGACCAAGTTAGTTACTTTGGTGCTGATCCGTCTTCCGACATGGCCACCAGTAGCAAAACTTAGTTTAACATAGGACCCAATGGGAAATAATTAAAAAGATCTTCTCCTCTGAAACTGCTTGATCAATTTCAGTAAACTTTTATGATAGTCCTTGAGTGACCTTCTTCAAAGTTTTATGTTAAATAGCTGCCAGCAGGGAACGTAGATTAACATAGGCCCTTAAAGTCTGTAAACTGCATTCAAAAATCTTCTCTGAAACTGCTTGAACAATTTTAATTAAATTTTATAAAAAGTTCCTGTTTTATTTGTTCATACACCACCAAAGATGGACAATTAATTCTGAATAATAGTGCTGCATCTGACCCAGGTGAGCAATACAGGCTCTTGAGATCCTCTTGTTATATATTCTTATTCTACGGAAAGTCGGGATCACGATATAACTCTTATGAATTTAAAAAAAAGTGAATTTTTAATAGGCTTGCAAAGATGGGAGCTCGTGCGTTTTTCATTTTTCCACATTGATTACTACTGTAGATGGGGTACATATCTTCAAATCAAATTGGAAGCAATTTATCATTTTCTGATAATTATCAAATTTATATCATTGGAAAGGTAATAAACTGTACTTTCTGAATATAACTCTTATAATCTTTAGAAATTGATGCATTTCGGATGATTGAACATTTTATACACTGTCCCCGTATATTTCCATATAAAAATCTTATCAAACGACATCTTTATCTTACGGGTGCAGAGCTGGATACAAGTCGTCAATTGTTCGCAATGGCTGACAGCCATTTTCAAAATGGCTGCCAAAAAGGCGGTAAAAATTCGACATTGTCCGATTTCAACGAAATTTGGTTTCCAAATAGATATTGATGTTGTGACTTCAAAACCGATCTTGAAAATTGTTTATTTACTAAATGATGTCTCGACTTCGAAACTGGTGTCGAAAGTAGTCCTTAGGAAGAACATTTTTTGTCAAAAAAAAAAAACAACAACAAAGAAATATAATAAAACATTATCAGACTTTAAATACAGTGTTCAAGATGTGTTGTTTGAGCTACCAAAGTTTGAGAGACTGAAGATCAACTGTATAAGTTACAATGTTAGCTTGATTGTGGCAACTGAAAGCCAGTTGAGCGATACAGGCTCCTGGGAGCCTCTCGTTAGCTCACCGGACCCGAAGGGTCAGTGTGAGCTATTGCAATCAGTTGGCGTCCGTCGTCTGTCGTCCATCCGTTAACTTTTCACATTTTCATCTTCTTCTCTGAAAGCACTGAAGCAAATTCAATCAAACTTTACAGGAATGATGTACTAAAGGTCCTTTACGAAGATTGCTCATTTCGTTCCGATCCGATAAAAAACATGGCCGCCAGTACGGAACTTAGTTTAACTTTGGACCTTATTGGAAAATCACATTTTCGTCTTCTGCTCTGAAACCACTTAAGCAAATTCAACCAACCTTTAAAGGAATGATGTATTGAAGGCCTTTTACAAAGAGTTGTCATTTGGTTCTGATCCGATAAAAACATGGCCGGCAGCGCGGAACTTAGGTGTAACATTGGACACTTAGGAAAAAATCGCATTTTCATCTTCTCCTCTAAAAACCACTGAAGCAAATTCAACCAAACTTACATGAATTATGTACTAAAGGTCCATCATGAAGATTGCTCATTTCGTTTGGTACCGATAAAAGACATGGCCGCCAACGCGGAACATAGTTTAACATTGGACCCTATTTGAAAATCACATTATCACCTTCTTCATTGAAACCGCTGAAGCAAATTCAACCAAACTTTACAGGAATGATGTACTAAAGGTCCTAAACAAAGATTCCTCATTTCGTTCGAATCCGATAAAAAAATGGCTGCCAGCACCGAACATAGTTTAACATTGGACCTATGGGAAAAATCACATTTTCATCTTCTCCTCTGAAACCTCTGAAGCAAATTAAACCAAACTTTACAGGAATGATGTATGGAAGGTCCTTTACAAAGATTGCTCATTTGCTTCCGATCCGATAAAAAACATGGCTGCCAGCGCAGAACTTAGGTTTAACATTGGACCCTATGGGAAAATCGCATTTTTATCTTCTCCTCTGAAACGAATGAAGTAAATTCAAGCAAACTTTACAGGAATGATGTACTAAAGGTCCTTCATGAAGATTGCTCATTTTGTTCGGAACCGATAAAAAACATTTCCGTCAGCACAGAACATAATTTAACATTGGAACTTTGGGAAAATAATGTTTTCATCTTCTCCTCTAAAACCGCTGAAGTAAATTCAACCAAACTTTACAGGAATGGTATACTAAAGATCCTTAACAAAGATTGCTCATTTCGTTCCGAACCAATAAGAAACATAGCCGTAAGCATGGAACATAGTTTAACTTGGCCCTATGGGAAAAACACATTTTTATCTTCTTTGAAATCTCTGAAGCAAATCCAACCAAATTTTCCAGGAATGATGTACTAAATGTCCTGAACAAAGATTGCTCAATTTCGTTCCGATCAGATAAAGAACATGGCCCCAGCATGTAACAGAGTTTAACTTGGCCCTATGGGAAAATCACATTTTTATCTTCTTTGAAATCTCTGAACCAAATCCAACCAAATTTTCCAGGAATGATGTACTAAAGGTCCTGAACAAAGATTGCCCATTTCGTTCCGATCAGATAAAAGAACATGGCCGCCAGCATGGAACATAGTTTAACTTTGGAACCTATGGGGAAAATCACGTTTTCATCACATCCTCTGAAACCACTGAAACAAATTCAACGAAACTTAACAGGAATGATGTACTAAAGGTCCTTAACAAAGATTGCTCATCAGCATAGAACATAGTTTACCATTGGACCCTATGGGAAAATCACATATTCATTTTCTCCTCTGAAACCAATGAAGCAAATTCAACCATACTTTAAAGAAATGAGGTGGTATGGAAGGTTCTTTTCAAAAAATTATCATTTCATTTAGATCTAACGAAAAACATGGCCTCCAGTGCAGAACATATTTCAACATTGGAGCCCGGTATGAAAAAAAACATCCTTTTCATCATCTTCTCTGACACTATTTCAGCAAATTTCACTATAAAGCATAGAAAGTCCTCTTCAAAAATTACTCATTTCAATAGGATCAGTCAAAATACATCGGTCCTTATGGAGAACATAGCTTAACATTAGACCCCATTGGTAAAAAACTTCATTTTTGGTCATGCATGGCATAGAAGCATTTTGTCAGGTGAGCGATACAAGCTCAGTCTCTGAGCCTCTAGTTTATAATTTGCAAGGGAGGGGTTTTTCTTAATAAAAGGATTTTTTATAAATGTAATTAAAATTATAAAACATCAATTCCTCTTCAAAATCAATGTGTGTACCACTACTCAATTTATGAAGCATGTGGTTGCCAAAAATTGCTACTTAAGGTACATGTAATATTCACAGATGCAATATAAAAGTATTTCTCTTATGATGCACCCCTATTATCCATTCCTTGCGTTGCACACAACGAGACTTTGAAGCTGGAGTTAGATATGAACTTGTTAAATCGCTTTTACAGGAATTTCATTGGTCGAGCGCCAAATAATAACACATCACGCGTGATGTGCTATTACTGGGACAATTATGGGAAAATTACTTGATTTGGGTTTGAAAATTGTTTCCTAAGTGTGAATTGACTGCATTTCGTAGATTTTATCTAGGAAGTTTAACTCTTATTTTCTTATGTGTAAAAAAGACGCCATCCAGCAGCTATTTTCTGATATTAAATGCAACTGACCAAATTCATTTATACATGTCATCAATAAGTACATATTTATTTTTATTGTCCCTTCTACGTGAT
>MJUU01043412.1:105896-198813 GCA_002080025.1 Modiolus philippinarum | reverse complement strand
AGTTTCATGAAATTTTCCAAAGTTGGAATCAAGAATACTTGCAATCCACATTTGGAAAATGACTACTTTAAATGAAAAAAATTGATTCAACATTGCTGCTAGGTAGAATTTCAAAAATGAAGTGTTCTTTGAAGATTTCAGGAAATTTACCAAAATTGGAATAAAAGATTTTTGCAATTCAGTTATTGAAAATTTGAGTTTTGACAAAAAGAAATTCAAAAATATATGGTTCCTAGATAAAATTTCCAAAATTAAAGGTCTTAGAGAGTTTAAGTAAATTAACCAAAATTGGAATAAAAGATTTTTGCAATTCAGTTATTAAAAAATTGGTGTTTTGACAAAAAGAAATTGAAAAAAATTATGGTTGCTTAGTAAAATTTCCAAAATTAAAGGTCTTAGTGAGTTTCAGGAAATTAACCAAAATGGAATAAAAAATTTTGCAATTTAGTTATTATACCCCCCGCAAACAAAGTTTGGGGGGTATATAGGAATCACCCTGTCTGTCTGTCTGTCTGTCTGTCCGTCTGTCCGTCTGTCCACACTTCTCATAAGCGCAACTCCTCTTAAACCACTTGAAGGATTTTGATGAAACTTTACACAAAGGAAGGACACTATATGGAGATATGCATGGAGGAATATAATTATTGTCCAAAACCAGGAAGGGGAGATAATTGGACTTTGACTTTTCATTAATTCCCCATGTATGGGTTACCTCGTAAGCGCAACTCCTCTTAAACCACTTGAAGGAATTTAATGAAACGTTACACAAAGTAAGAACACTATATGGAGATGTGCATGAAGGAATATAATTATTGTCCGAAACCAGGAAGGGGAGATAATTTGACTTTGACTTTTCATTGATTCCCTGTGTATGGGTTACCTTGGAAGCGCAACTCCTCTTAAACCACTTGAAGGAATTTATTGAAACTTTACACAAAGTAAGAACACTATATGGAGATGTGCATGAAGGAATATAATTATTGTCAAAAACCAGGAAGGGGAAATAATTCGATTTTGAGTTTTCATTGATTCCCTATATATGTGTTACCTCGTACGCACAACTCCTCTTAATCCACCACAAGGATTTGGATGAAACTTTAGACAAAGGAAGAACACTATATGTAGATGTGTAAAATGTCAAATAGGCTGAAGAAAAGGGGAATTTTATATTTGTCTGATTTAGACAGAGTGTTTTCATTGGAACCCTTATGAAAATTTCTTTCTTGAAGATTATATCATTGTGTCCATACTTGTATTGTGTCCACACTTGTACTGTGTTCACACCTGTATTGTGTCCACACCAACTTAATTTTGCTTTGACCATATCGATTCAGGGTTCGATGAGCGGGGGGTATATTTGGCTGCCATTCGGCGACAGCTCTTGTTGAAAATTGGTGTTTTGACAAACAGAAATTCCAAAATGTATGGTTGCTAGGTAAAATTTCCAAAATTAAATGGTCTTGGAGAGTTTTAGGAAATTTACCAAAATCGGAATCAAAGATTTTTGCAAATCAGTTATTGAAAATTGGTGTTTTGACGCAAAGAAATTAAACAATGTATGGTTGCTATGTAAAATTTCCAAAATTAATGGTCTTAGAGAGTTTCAGGAAATTTACCAAAACTGGAATAAAAAATTTTTGCAATTCAGTTATTGAAAATTGGTGTTTTGACAAAAAGAAATTCAAAAATGTATGGTTGCTAGGTAAAATTCCCAAAATTAAATGGTCTTGGAGAGTTTCAGGAAATTTACCAAAATTGGAATCAAAGATTTTTGCATTTCAGTTATTGAAAATTGATATTTTGACAAAAAGAAATTAAAAAATATGTGGAGTCTAGGTAAAATTTCCTGAATTAAAGGTTTCAGAGAGTTTCAGGAAATTTACCAAAATTGGAATCAAAGATTCCATTTACAAAAATGGCTGTTTAAACATAAAGGTTAAATAAAATTGATTGATTAGTTAGAGTTTAACGTCCAATGAGCAATATTTCAGCTATATCAGGACGAGAACAAGTTAATCAATTCAAAAATTGAAAGTATCAGAAGAAAGAAATAAAGGTGGAAGGGACAACCTGGGCAACGACTTTTGACTGCCACTGGAAAATGGGTAGGGGCAGGAAATTTAGCCTTCCATACGACACCCAGTGCGTCTACTCTCTTTAGAGAAATATAGAAGGGGTCTTTATACTGCATGGAGCGTGGCGTTTCTCGACACAGTTTGGCTACAATGGTTCGCGGTCAGGCTTTCCGTATTATGACCTGACTACCCCGCATAGACAGGGCATTCCCCTATCCACCACCTGGGGACGCGCCCGGCAGCTCTGTAGCCGAAGCCCCTGAAAACCGATTCAGGTGCCGGGAGTTTCAAAAATTAAATCGATGAGCGCTATCAAAAATTCAATCATAAACTTCAAAGCCAATGAACCATGCCCTTGAAGTCACAGCATCTGTTTGGCACTATATCAATGCTGTTCATGTTATGATGTATAATTATACAAAGTTTCATCAAGAGATCTTACCTCCTTCAAGGTAAACTACCTTCAACCCATACCTTAACCTGTAGTTTATCAAATATTCACTCCTGATATTCAAAGTCAATGACCTATGACCCTGAGGTCACAGCACCCGTTTCATTCCAAAATGTTACAGTTCATGTCATGGTCTATCTGTATACAAAGTTTCATCAAGATATCATACCTCCTTCAAGGTAAACTACCTTTAACCTAAACCTTAACCCGTAGTTTATCAAATACATTTTTGTGCAATCACTCCTGATATTCAAAGTCAATGACCCATGACCCTGAGGTCACAGCATCCGTTTCATTCCGAAATGTTGCAGTTCATGTCATGGTCTATCTGCATACAAAGTTTCATCAAGATATTATACCTCCTTCAAGGTAAACTACCTTCAACCTAAACCTTAACCTGAGCATTACGGACGGACGGACGTACGGACGGACAACGTACCCGAAAACTATATACCCCTGCTACTTCGTAGGCGGGGCATAAAAAGACAAATTCGGACATTGACACAAATATGACAAACACGATATGATTATTTTGACTGAAAGGGTCACTCTGCATTTTCTCAGTCTTGTGACTGGCTATAACTATATAGTTATAGGCTGTATTACCCCTTTCCTCCCAACCCATATGTCATTCATTTGTTTTTTACATGGAGTCGTTGCTGTCGTCACTCGATGGTGGGTCATAATCATTCAATACTCCATCAAACAGATACTGTCTTTTTTTCTACAGCATACTTGCAAGCCTCTCAAGTATCGTTGTCCTCTTCTTCTTTCAAACTTTGGACCGTTTTTATTTAGTTAACTATGCACTGGGTCTTTCCGCATATCCATCCAGAATACACTATTGAGATAAGCATCTTTCATTGTTTCCCTGTATTCCGGGAACATTATTTTATATCCAAGTTTTCGAGCCTTATCCTCCTAATGTCTGGCGTCTATATACTTTCAACCTTTTCTTCGTATTCGGACTGATTTGAATCAGTGACTTTGTTTACTATATAATATTTGTCCTTCTCTTGCTGTGTATTATGAAGCGATTTCTTGAGACGCAGAAAATTGAACTGTCAATTAGAATGATAATTACAGCTATCGCAATGATACATTCCAGAGGTCTTCACCCCTGGATATTCGTTGAATAAGGAAACTTTAATCAACGAAGCTTTAGATACTTCAGACTCGCGAGTATGCTAACGAGTAAATTTTTGTCAGTGCTGGCGTGCTCATTTCACTATATTGCTGCTGCTGCTCCAGATACGAGGTATAATTACTGCTGCTGATGTTGATGATGACGTCATATCATTTCATCTTATTGCTGCTGCTGTTGCTACTGCTGGTGGTGTTGGTAGTGGTTGTGGTGGTGTAGATACTTAATAAAAGATTATCTTGTTATGGAACTCAACCAATTTCTTACCCTAACCATGCTTATACTAACTCAGTGTTCTGTCTGTAACATAAGAGAAATACATTGGACTGCTTAAGAGACAGAACACTGATAAGTATCAGCATCTGTTTTGACATGTGTATATATTTATTGTTTTACCTTTCATCGCAGTTCGACAAGAATTTCAATTTGTTTGTTTATTTAACTAAGTTCAACACCGGCACTCATCTTGGATATGACTAACATGCATGACACATATTTTTCAAAGGGGAACAACCAAGGTCTTTTATTATCAAGTTTTTTTTCCAATTTTGGAAAATAGTTTCAGAGTAGGTCTTTCAATTTGTTTTCCCATAACTGCCAATGTTAAACAATATTCCCAGCTAATCGGCAACTTGTTTGAAGAACAGAATATCAAGACACAATTTTTAAATGAGACCTTACAAGGCTTATTGTAGCCATGTCTGAATACAATTGGCAAAGCAGTTTCAGAGGAAAAGATCTGTGAATATGTTCTATAGAACCCTATGTTTAATTATGTTCTGCGCTGGCGAGGTGCTTACATGAAGGATGCAGTTTTCAAGAGGACCACCCAAGGACTATAGTTGCCATGTTTGGTTCAATTCGGAAGAGAAGATCTTCATGAATGCTTTCCCATAGGATCCTATGTTAACTTTGTTCCCTGCTGGCATCCATCTTGGAAAAGACACGGGCTAGCCGGACACCCAAGGACTATTGCGAGTAAGTATGGTTCCAATAAGCAAAGCAGTTTGAGAGGTGAAAGTATTTGAATGTGTTTTTCACATTGGGTTCTAATGATGATTATGTCGACTTAATTTGATAGTTATGTCGACTTAATTAGATAGTTATGTCGACTTATTCAGGCGATTATGATGACTTAATGAGATATTTATGTCGACTTAATCAGACATTTATGACGACTTAATGGCATATTTATGTTGACTTAATCAGAAAATTATGTCGACTTAATAAGAAATTATGGCGACTTAATCAGATAATTATGTCGACTTAATCAGAATGTATGTCCACTTAATCAGATAATTATGTCGACTTAATCAGAAAGTTATGTCTACATGCATCACAATTAAGTGGACAAGTGGATGGCAGATTCAGTTCAAACAATACATTTTTCCACTTTTTTCTGATCAAATTAAGTGTACTTAAGTTAGAATTATTTGACTAAATTAAGTAGCATGTTGACATATTTCTCAAAATATGTAGACTTAATTAAGTGATAAGTAGGGGCAGATATATGCCACCATAGATATTAGAACAATTTATACATATCCAAACATTAACCAGTATGTTGCCTTCTTGTCAACAATTAACTATACATGCGTTAGTTATACCCTCACTTTCTGAAGAATTTTCGGGGATATTGTTTTCTCCTGTCCGTCTGTCCGAAACGATGTGACGCGAACTACTCCTACGTTTTTGGAATTACGGTTTTAATTTTGTTATAGAATTGTTGCACGGTTGCTGCAGATGCGCAATAAGCTTTCAGATATTTGATATTGGTGTTAATGCAAACAAGAGGCTCCAAGATGTCGATTTTGACACATGTTGCATGTGACGCCAACTCCTCCTACAGTTTTTAGGGATTTACTTTTGTTGTAGAATTATTGCAACAAGCTGTAGATGTGCGATAAGCTTTTGAATTTTTATCATCATTATCTCGGTGCAAACAAGAGGCCTCAAAATGTCAATTTTGACGAAGGTCCCAAAACATTATTTTGACACATGTCGCATGTGACGCAAACGCCTCCTACATTTTTTTTTAATTAAGGATTGAATCTTAATGCAAAATTGTTACATATTGTCTATAGATTTGCAATAAGCTTTCGGAATTTTAATTCCGGTTCCAGCTTTTGTAAATTTCCTGAAAATGTCAAAGACCAGTTATTTTTTAATTCTACTTAGCAACCATGCTTGAATAGTTTGTACAGTTTATGACAAACATTTTCATCAATTGGATTTCAAAAATATTTTATTCCGATTTTAGTAAATTTCCCGAGAGTTTAAAAGACCACTATTTTTTTTTTAATTCTATGTAGCAACCATACTTAAATTGTTTGTGTAGTTTAGGACAAATATTTTCATCAGTTGGATTTCAAAAATATTTGACTCAAATTTTTCTTAATTTCCTGAAAGTCTCAAAAACGAGTTATTTTTGGAATTCTGCCCTACAACCATATATCCTAAAATTCTTTTAGTAAAAATAACGATTATCAATAGTTTGATTTCAATAATATTGAGAAAATATATGCCCAGGGTGTATAAAAACTGTTTTATGTGTAAAACAGGAAGTGTGGGGATAGCTATCGTTCCCGACAACCTCTAGTTACATATTGTGAAAGTCTCAGATTATGCACAACCAATACTGCTTGAATTTCAAAAGTTCTTTGTTTATGTTTTGAGAAAGAAGATCAAGCCAGGAAATGCAAGGGCTAAATCGCTCATCCCCTCCCATGGTGCTGTTTAATCGCACCATTAACTGACTGATGGTTATTACAGAAAAAATGTGTTTCCATGGTAACATTCTGTCTCCTAATCGTGGCAAGTAGATTGACCAGAAAATTAGCTCAATTGGACACCTTTGATCTAGATGGACGGCCATTTCTTGGCTTGGTACAATATACGTCACATAGCAGAGTGTATTCTCATGTTTGTCTGTATGCTTTCCTAACTCTACAACCCCAAAGCAACGCCCCCTCCTCCTTCTCCCCTACAACAATCCCACCTTCGAAGGCTGCATCTGCCGGTTAAACTTTTATCTTAGGTTTAGCTGTAAATCACTGTTAATGTTCTGTGTATTTTTGTGTAACTTTTGTTTTTCATTTCAATTTATAAAAACAGGACGCAAAAACGAAAGTTATTTGACCTGACCGGGATTCGATCTCGGAACCTTTTGATTTCGAGTCCAGCGGCCTAACCTCGCGGCTACCAAGAGCATCACTAATTACTAGTATTGTTTTAAAATATACATATAGGTGTATCCCGGGAAGAAATATGAAACGCAAGCGAAAGCTTCTAGAATTTATATATCATTGCAAAAAACTGGATATAGTCTTATTCATTTGTTTGGTATATATTTTTTTCTATTGGATATCGTTAAATTGTGTAAGTTAAACCGTGCATTTTTCTGCAAAATTTCGTGAAGTGTTGAATAGGCCGTAACCACTTTAGTAACTTTCCGCCGATTCTTGTCCGTGCAGAATCACATTTCGTGATATTGTCGAGTTCAGTAAAAAAGATTTTTATTCTAGATATGTCAAATTCGTTATGTATCCGATCGTTCGCGAGAAGGGACAGATTGATTTAAGTCATGACAACCTCTCAGACCTGGGTTTGCTTAGGAAATAAATTCGACAACAACGAAAAGTTCCGCTGGTTTATTTGCATAAACAAAAATCGGGGAAAAATCCTTTTCCTTCACTGAAAATGCCATTTCGCGGGATTTTAAATGTACGTTGTCATTTTTCTAACAGATATTCATTTACATACAATATAGGTATACTCTGTCTTTTTCCGGCTTTCTATATAACAAGCCAAGAAATGCAAGGGCTAAATCGCTCATGCCCTCCCGTGGTGCTATTTATCCGCACCATTAACTGACTGATGGTTTATTACAGAATAAATGTGTTTCCATGGTAACATTCTGTCTCCTAATCGTGACAAGTAGATTGACAAGAAAATTAGCTCAATGGGATACCTTTGATCTAGATGAACGGCCATTTCTTGGCTTGTTTTTTATCTATGAAGTATAGTCTTGAATTTCTAAATCTTATGTTATATTGAAATATATTTTATGTAAAATCTATTGCAGGCCTGTTCACAAAACTGTCTACACTAAGAAAAACGCACAAGATGCTTTTAATACTTTCCCGTCTTCAGCTCGTGACCATTGTACTACATATGCATCGATTGGCTTAGTTCAAGACGGGTCTGACCAGCACTACCAAGGGCCATCAAGTAGATTGGTTCATTTACAGAGGAGATATTATACTGTCCATGCTTTTGGATAACAAGGCAGATGTAATATGAATTACAATAAAAAAAACAATTGAATTTTCTGTTTTACTTTTATATGCCATTTCTATTTAATAAAATATATTCGAACAATGAAAGGAAATGGAGTAAATGCGCATGTCCAATGCACAACTTTAATTTTTCGTGGTGAATACTTCTGTTAGGTCGACACTAACAAATCCTAATTTAGGACCATTAGTTCTAAATTTAGTTCTAATTGGACTATTAGTTCTGAGATTTCGAAGGTACTGCCATAAGAGTCCAATGTTGTACAAGATCCCCACTGACAGTGATTCGGACCTTCCCGTTACAATGAACAATAGCCAATTACAATTTGTTTCAATAGCTTAAAAAGTGATGAACACAATATGTTAATCATAGTTTAACTAATTCTGTCTTTTGTCAGATCTGAAAAAAATGAGCAGTCTTTCCATACACCATTCCTTTAAGATTTGCTTCAGAACAGGAAATTAACTGGAATAATGTAAAATTGTTTCCGAGGCGAAGAATATGTATATAGTCTGTTGTATAAGTTCTGTTTATCGCTGGCTGCCATGATTGATGTATAATTTTTACGAATTGAGCAATCTTTGAAGAAGACTTGTATACACCATTCCATTACATTGATGTGACTATAATCTAGTTTAATAATGTCTTAGTTCATTGCTATAAGTAGTACAATAGCTAGAGTGAATCCAAAAGTACAACTGACATGAAGAGCTAATATTGACTTCTTCAAAGATGTATCCTGAAAATAAATAAAACCATTCATTAACTATTTTATTTTATTTAAATACCTGTTATATCTAAATTTAAGAAAAGAAATTGTGACAAACTAAGGAGTATCTCACTCTTCCATAGCTCTGTCCTTAGCTGATTTTTGCTTTTCTGTTTAGCTCCTATTAGTTATTTGTTCTCAATCAGATTTTACACATATTTCGATTTAGGGGATGACCATTTGATTTTCAGAGGCAGGCTTGGGCGATTTTGTAGATAAATAATTTAATCTTGGTGCAAGTGGAAATAAATATTATAATCCTGCTTCTAAAGAAAATAAATAATTTAATTTTGATTTGAAGAATATTTTTTTTTGTTTCAAATGCAAATAAATATTTTTTTATGACATTTGGGGAAAATAAATAATTTGTTCGAGATTTTCATGAAAATAAATAAGTTTTCTGGGTAAAATCGCCCAAGGCATAAATAAAAGTGACAACAAAAGTCCGAATCGATCAAAGGAAGAGACCAGTAAGGAAAATGCCCCTGAAAATCAAATGGTCGTCCATTTATGAATTTTACTTTATCTGCACTGAAGAGACATTCGTTGTCAAAATGGCAATTTGTAGAAAATAAATTTACAATTCACTTCGTGATTTTGCTATTTAATATTTGATTTATTATGTGTGTCTATAAAAATCATAGATCGCACAGAAAAGTCAACAAATACAAATACATCATCTTCATTTCAAGGGTTTTATTCATTTTCCCTAAAAATCCTAATGAAACCAGGGTGCACAAGCCGAGTTGCAACTTAAAATATTATGTGACTAAGTCAATATCGAGACTCAAATATTTCTAAAATTGTCTACCTATTGTTCTCCTTCTAATGGTATCCCAAAATATGTAAAAGCTTGATTTGAATTAAATTTAAATTGTTTTAATAATGTTCCAGAAACAAAATATTTCCTGAATTTTTAATATATTTTCTATCACTGTGACTTTGACCTACTTTACATTAAAACAATAGGGTTCACCCCCTCCCACTTCACAACAATATATCAAAGTTTCATTTCAATTGGATGTAAACGTTTTGAGTTATCATCTGGAAATCCAGTTTTTCTGAAATTTCCAGTCTATTTTTGGTCATTGTGACCTTGACCTTTGACCTACTTATTCTAAAATCAATAGGGTTCCTCCTGTTCTGGTATCCAACAACATATTCAAGTTTTTCATTTCAATTGGATGTAAACTTTTCAAGTTATCATCCGGAAACCAATTTTTTTCTGAAATTTTCAATTAATTTTCGGTCACTGTGACCTTGACCTTTGACCATCTTTCTCAAAAATCAATAGGGTTCCTAGCCTTCTAGTATCCAACAACATATTGTCATAGACGGGCGAGTGGTCCTGTATTCAATACTATTAGAAGGTACTACTTGTACTGCCTCGGTATTCTTAAGGATATGCTCCCAGTAAAGATGTGTATTCCAGAGTAATAGCCGTATACTTTACATATAACATGTAGATACTAAAATATGATCCAAGTCTGTGTCCAATCATAACAATAATTTTATTATAATAATACATTTTCCTTTTCATCATAGCATAGTTCCGATGATCAACAAGCGAATATTTATTAGTATAAAATAACTGAAACAACGTAATTTGGATACTGGCCTTCCATAGGAGGGTCTCTATAAAATGATTAGTGAGCCTCCAGTGTTATCCCCAGAAATACCATGAGCCAAATCAAGTCAACAATATAACTTATATATATGATAAATAGACAAAAAGTTAATTCTATATTTGCTTCATAAGGTATTCATTATAAAAGATAAAACGCAAGTCGACGTGGTGGGATATCGTTCCTATATCATAGCTCCTGATATGTTATTCTTAACTTAAGTCTGACATGTACATTCCATAGAATAAAGATTAAAATGGCGTTTGTTTACATAGCTGTAGCATAGCGATGAATCCTAGCATGTACGTTCCTGTGTATTTTAGCATAGATCTAGATAAATAAAATTTAGTATTCCAAATTATTTAGTTGTTCTTTCTTTGCCAAAAGGAGCCTTATAAAATTATATTTCCGCGTCAAAATGCATCGTACCTGAGCTTTGAAGCGTTAAGATAGTCTCGTTTAGTGTTACGTTCAATATGGACGTCAGAAACGATATGACGCCATCAAGCGTTCGCTCGGTATTTATAGGGTCCGGAAAACTTCATACGCTGGCTCACAATACTTCTGGAGTCAATACCTTATTATTCATACAACAAACACTGGCTCATGATACATGTGAAAAATCAGTAAAAAATTCTGAATTTTATGATACCAAAAGTGTACCGTATCTTAAAACTAAAAGTACAAATTCCAATGTCGTGACGTCATGAACTTTATGCAAAAAATGTGATCTGTGGAAATCCTTCCGCCAAAAATATAGTTCGCGCGGGTTTTCCTATCGGCGAATGAAAAATTTACATAATAGAGTTTAATGAGCCACAAAAATATAAAAGGAAGGCCAGACTTAACCTTCAAAAATACTTATTCATGACTTATTTTACATAAAACAAGATGTATTTCGCTACTTCCAAGTTGTCAACAACCGAGTAATAGCCGCCAAATATAAAATACGAACGTTTGTCCAAGCGGAATTTTGGTTAATTCTGACTTTTGGAAGAATATTTTAACATCGTTAATCTAGGTATAGATATTTGAATACATATAGATTATGCCTATACAGCCAAATCCAAATGCCAAAGGCTAAATTATGAGAAAATACCGGTGATGCTGGTCCCAAAATGACCTGACGTTGCCAAACCAAAATAGGCCAAAGTGATGATGAATGAAATTATCATATTTGTACAATATCAAAGACAATTCCCCGACATTTAAGGTATGGCACCACATGCAAACAATAAATAAGCCATCGCTTAAAGTCTTTAAAAAAATATCTGTCAATTTAGACAAATTTAGAGAAAATCATTCCCAAAAACATTTTAGGCACAAATGCAAAAGAATAGTACTATCATTGACAATTACTCAAATTATCATAAAATACTGATGTGCAGTCTACCAATATATCAATATTTAAGTTTCATCTAAATTGGATGTCAACTTTTCGAGTTATCATCAGGAAACCAAATTTTTCCGATATTTTCAAGCTCTTTTCGGTCACTGTGACCTTGACCCTTAACCTACTTTCTCCAAATAGGGTTCCTCCCCTCCTGGTACCTAGCAACATATCCAAGTTTCATCTCAATTGGATGTAAACTTTTTTGTTATCATCCGGAAACCAATGTTTTATGCACAACTGCCCGCCCGCCCGCATCACCAATCCAATAGCCGAGTTCAACCTCGTTGCAACTTGGCCAAAATATGCTACTTTCCCAACGTTCACTATGTAAATAATACTTTCCAACAGGACAAACGTAACGAATAACCACTTGTGTTTATCAAATGGCCAAATCGTTTAACTCATTGCTCAACGTGTAAATTAAAATTTAACCCGCATAGCAGGCAAAACATTTCTTAGACTGGTGTGTATTCATCAGCTATGAATAATATATTTATGTTATAATATTGGACAACGGGAACCGTGTCTCTGCAAATTTATTTTAGAATTTTGGAAATTTCATGTTTACGAACGTAAGCACTTAAGTGAATTTTCATTCGGGACGGATGTTTTGTGAACGATACACATGTTAATTTCAAAGAAATGCCAGTACAGCTAAAATTAGATAGCTTAAGATAAAAGAAATTTTAGGCATTATCTGATAGATATTAATTGTTCTTATTATGATTCAGTCTTAATTCAGTCAATACTAGCGGTTGTTGGAGAAAGTTTCTTGTTAAGGTTTTCAATGCCGACTTTGGATGTCAAGTGATTTTGGGAGGTAAGCTCATGAAAAATGATTAAATCAATTTATATATGCACACAAAAAATTTGCAGATACACCATGTGTACACGGAAATTTTATAAGAACTGAAAAAGGGAGCACTCTTATCCTTTCTTAATTTCAAAACTTAAGATAGCTCTAGTATAATGGAAACCACAGACATTTTTTTCTTATTTCAACATGTTTTTAGCATATGTTAAAAGAAAGAAAGAAAGAAACAAACAAACAAAAACAAAAACAAAACCAAAAACAAAACAAAACAAAGCAAAAACACAAAAAAAAAACAAAAACAAACAAAAACAAAAACAAACAAACAAACAAAAAAACAGACAAAAATAAAAACAAAAACAAAAAAATAAATATGTCTTTGATCAACATATTCTTCTATCATGCTTTGAAAATCAGACCAAAGTCGATGTGTTTCAGCAAATTTGTAAAAAATACGGAGGGAACTCTTAAAACAAGCTACTTTGTCTCATTTTCATTTCCTCCATATCCATTCGTTGAATATCTTAGACTTGAGTTTGTCTCTCCTGCAGCTGGGGGTCCGTAAAAAGATTCTCCAAGCAAGAGATGTATGCTCTTTATACACTTCAGTTATGCTTTACTCTTAATTTCTATTATGGATTCACTGTCATACTTTCAGATTTCGCATTTTTATTTTTTGTAATTTCAAATTGTTATTCTGACTATTTGTCTATTGTGCCCCCTATCTCATGATTTTATTATGCCAAGTTTTCTTACTGTTGACTCAACGAGTGCCCTATGGATGTTTAATTGTTGTGATTGTCTCCTGCTAGTTCAGATGACTGTGATTGTAAGAACACATTTTATCTTATGTTTGTTAACAATCCCACAGACATTACTCGATATCTACCAATGAATTCACTCAAACCCGTGCTAGGGGCCGTTCTGACATTACTTTGAGGTATGAGCAAAGCTCATTTTTGAATATCTCATGGTAACGTCAGGATGAAGAACATCAATAAATGCATCGTTGAATTGCTTTGTTTTTCCATGCAGCTGTAGAGACTTTGTTTCATGTACATTTACTCCATATTCCTTAACTGCTTTTTGCTGACGAAATACCTATCAGAAAGTTTTCTTATTTTTGCTATATTCAAAGTTAAAGATAAATTTGAGTTATGTATTTCCATGGGCTACTGTTTGATTAAGAGAAATATTCTATGTAATTTACGAGATTAAATTAATTAAGGACAAAGTGAATAAAATATGACTTCTGGTTTTTTTTAGTTTATTAGAGTCGAAACGAGATGCTCTCAAGAGCCTGTACAGCTAGCCTGGACAACGGCCGTCTGATAATCCCAGGGGCAATCAGTCTTCCACATGGGAAGACATATGAACATTATCAAGACAGCTGTTTCTAAAGGGGTCACCAATATACTGTAGTTACCATTGTTACTGTGCTTTCCAAGAAGAACTCTGAATGCATAAATCCCATTTGGTCCTTTGAAAACTTTGTTCTCCGCTGGTGACCAACGTGGATGAGAAAGGAACATAAAAATCTTCACCCGATTCTGCTTCATACCTTGACCTTTTGTTATATATTGACGAACATGGACGTCTGAAATCTAGGTGATGATTTTGACTTTCCAATTGTGAACTTTCCCTTTCTCTGCAGCAATATACCTACATCCCAAGCATATGGAGTATATATTTCACAATTAATTCGTTACTGTAGAGCGTGCAGTACATACAGTGACTTTGTAGAAAGAGCAAAAGCACTGTCACAAAAACTGCTGAGTCAGGGATATGTTCAGCCATTGTTACCTTCGTCTCTTCAGAAATTCTATGGCCGTCACCACGACTTCATAGATAGATATGAAATGTCAGTGTCACAAATAAAAACTGACATTTTCAGCTAGATTCAGGTCTTCTTGGATTTGACATTACCAGTTTTGACTTTACCCTGGATTGACCCACTGACAGTGTGACGGGTGCTGTATACAGAGCAGGACATGCTTACCCTTCCGGAGCACCTGATGTCACTCTTGTTTATTGAGAGTTCAATCTGTTAGTGCTTTAGTTTTTGGTGTTGAATATGTAATGTTCGTGTGTTTTGTGGGCATGTGGTGTCTTTGGTCTTGCTTTTGCCGTGTCTCTGGACTTTGATTTGTGTAATCTTGTGCTTTGCTCCTTCGGTATTCTACTGCCGTTGTTTTGAAGGAGACAACCAAAGAACTACTGTGACCAAAAATTGATCTAATTGATTAATTAGCTCAATGATTTCATAGAGGTTCTTTGAATTCATTTTACATACGGTCCTATGTTAAATTATGCTCCCCACTGGCGGCCAACTAAAATGAGGTACGGACATAGAAATCGGAGGCTTTGAAGAGACCACCCACCCGAGGACTAGGGTGACTGGTTTGGATCTTATTGGATCCCTGGTTGCAGATAAGATCTTTGAATGTATTTTACACAGGTTCTGAAGTTAAACTTCCAACTGGCGGCCATCTTGAATGAGGTACGAGCATAAAAATCACAAACTTTGAAAGCTACCCAAAGGCTATCTAGTCTGGTTCAAATTGACTCAATGGTTTCAAATGAGAACGAACATAAAAAGCACAAATTTTGAAGGAGACCACTAAAGGAGTATTGACTTCAAGTTTGGTTCCAATTGGCCCAGTTGTTTCAGAGAAAAAGATCTTTTAAATAAATTTCCCATAGTGTCCCTATGTTAAACTATATTTCCCGCAGGCTGACATTTTGTGTGAGATAAGAAATAAAAATCATTAAATTTTAAATGGAATACCTAAAAACAAATGTGACCAAGTTTGGTATCAATTGACTTATTTGTTTCAGAGATCTTTGAATGCAAGTCCTAAAGGGTCCTATGTTAAACTATGTTCCCTACTGGTGGTCATCTTTGGATGAGATGCGGACAGGCCAGGCACAATTTTTGAAGGGGTCTACCCAAGGATACCCCCATATTGTGAGGACGATTGGTTAGTCCAATAGTTTTTGCCATGTCTTTGGACTTCGATTTTTGTGGTCTTCGCTTCCCTTGTTCCTTTGGTATTCTACTTCCGTTGTTCCAATTGGCCCAGCTTTCAGGAAAAAAGATCTTTGAATGCATTTCCTATAGGGCCCTATGATAAACTATATTCCCGTTGGCGGCCATCTTGGAGGAAGTGCAGACTAACCGGACATAATTTTTGAAGGAGACTACACGCTAGCTATTTTGACCATGTTATATCCCAATTGGCTCAATGGTTTCAGGTGAAAAGATCTTTGAATGTATTTTCCATAGGATCCCTTTGTTAAACTATGTTTTTTGCCGGCGGCCATCTTGAATGAGGTGTGGACAAGCCGGTCACAGTTTTTGAAGGAGACCAAACAAGGAGTATTGTGACTAAGAACAGTTCCAGTTTGCTCAGTGTTTTTTTAGCAAAGAAGATTTTCGAATGCATTTCCAATATGGCCCCATCTTAAACTATGTTTCCCGCTGGCGGTCATATTGGATGAGGTGCAAACAATTCGGTCACAATTTTTGAAGGGAACCATCAAAGGACTATTGTGACCAGGTTTGGTCAAAATTAGCTCAGTGATTTTAGAGAAGAAGATCTTTCAATGAATTTCCCACAGCGCCCCTACGTTAAACTTTGTTACCCGCGTGAGGCCATCATGGCTTGGACGAGGGGCGGACAAACCTAATGCAATTTTTGAAGGAGACCATCAAAAGACTAAAGTGTCCATGTTTAGTCTCAATTGGTCAGGTGGCTTATAAGGAGAATATCTTTGATTGCATTACCCGTAGGGTCCCTATGTTTAAATATGTTCCCCGCTAATGGCCATATTGGATGAGGACAAGCAGGACAAAAATTTCGAAGGAGACCACCCAGGGACTATTGTGGTTCCAATAAACGCATTTCCCATACGGATTCTCATGATTATTATATTTCCCTGGCGGGGATCTTTTATGAGGTGTGGGCAAGCCGGACACACGTTTTGAAGGACACCAGTCGAGGGTTTTTGTGACCAAGTTTGGTTTAAATTGGCATTTCCCATTGGGTCCTTATGTTAAACTATGTTTACCTCTGGCGGCCATCTTGGACTAGATGTGGATTAGCCGGACACAATTTTTGAAGGGACCACCTAAGGATTATTGTGACCATGGCCAACCAAGGACTATTGTGAAAGTGAACGACGGGCGACGGCCGATGGATGGACTAACGCCAAGCGATGGAAAAAGCTCATCCTGGCATAGTAAGGTGAGCTAAAAAGGGAACGTTCCGAAAATAGCATTTTACAAATTTGCCAATCAAAATCATCGTTTATTTGTGTCAATAAACTTTAAGGTGTTCCTCAAAGTAACAATAAGTACGATAAAATTCTAATTTATGGTCTTCACCATTTGGAGGTCCCAATCATTTCAAAAAAATATTTAACACATTTTAACTCGAATTTTTTACTTAATTGTCATCAGAAAAAGATCTATAGTCGAGTAGATCTTCAAACGTCCACCAAAATAAAACTAGAGTTACTGTGGCCTACTGGGCCACGTATATCCCCCGCCCCGCTCTTAGTGCATTTTCTTTGACATTTGGAAAAAAGGAATTATTGAAAAACAAAATACAAAGTGCAAATCTGTAATATGTAATTAAGGTCCTTCATAAGTTTCATGAAGTTCTGATTAGTGGTCAAGAAGGAGTACTGGATACGAGGTGTTCACGATATGGTTTGCATTGGGGTAAAAGAGCTAAAATGACAACGTCCATACATGTCAAAAATCTGCAAAAAGGAATAATTGGAAAACAAAATGTGAATTGCAAATGTACAATTTGTTATAAAGCTCCTGCATAAGTTTCATGAAATATGAATCAGAAGTTTAAGAGGAGCAGTGGATACCATGTGGTTTGAATTGAGCTAAAATGACAAAGTCAGAAATAAGTCAAAAATCTGGAAAAAAAAGATTTTGGAAAACAAAAAGTATAGTGCACATCTACAATATGTAATTAAGCTCCTACATAAGTTTCATGAAATTCTAATCAGTGGTTTAAGAGGGCTAGTGGATACCAGGTGGTCACCACATGGTTTGCATTGATCTAAATTGACAAAGTCCAAAACATGTAAAAAATCTGGAAAAAAGCAGTCACTTGAAAACAAAAAGCGCAGTGCACATGTACAATATGTAAGTAAGCCCCTGCACAAGTTTCATGAAAATCCAATCAGTGATTAAAGAGAAAGTCCGCAAAATTATGGAAAAGTGAATATTAATTCCTTATACAGTTCTGACACACATGACATATTTCGTTTTTTGTATTTTTAATTCATTGTTGCAAAAAAGCGCATTTTATTCACAAAATGTCTAGTCATTGAGGGTCACGTGACATTGTGCAGAAGGCGCTCTGCATACAACCAACGAGTACCGCTATAAGCATATGTCAACAACGATCACTAACGATATGACAGAAGTTCATTATTGCATTTTCAAAAAAATCGCCGTTCGACTCATGACTTACATATATTTTTGCTTATTTTGCGTAAAAGATTCTTAACATTCTTTTAAATCTATGCTGTTTTTAGTTTCTATATCAAGCAATAATAACGGGCTAGGCAGTTCAATATTTTTATAAACATTTTACGCGCCTGCCTACTGTGACAATAATTGTCAAAACGAAGGCGATACAATGTTTGATATTTAGAATAGCGTTTACCTATATTTATGTACCATTCTGTGAATTGGCCTGACTACACTTTCTTTACCTGTCGGTTCATCAACTTGTTACATTTATTAATGATTTCGAGGTGCAGGGGTGTTTATTCGTGTAGACGCCCGTGTAGAAATTCCATGTTTCAACTTCCAACAAACGCGAAAATATCCATTTTTTTCTGCTGCACCTATCTATTATACTTCAATGAAAACTAAATAATAAAAAAAATGAACATGATCATCGTAATTAGATCACCGTCAAGTGTACTGTTGTGTCCAATCTCTGGTACACATATTTTGTTTGTATTTTTTCTTGATATGCAGACAGGTGGAGATTGTTGACAAGTTTACACTACAAAGATCCCCTATGCATACCTCGAATGATT
Organism: Modiolus philippinarum; assembly: GCA_002080025.1. Taxonomy (NCBI): domain Eukaryota; kingdom Metazoa; phylum Mollusca; class Bivalvia; order Mytilida; family Modiolidae; genus Modiolus; species Modiolus philippinarum. The sequence continues at coordinate 180,174 of MJUU01043412.1, read as the reverse complement.
CTTTATTTGGGTGTGAGAAAAACATCGGTTATTACACAATGCAGGTGACTAGATACCTGAACATCCTCCAAGGCAGGTAAACTCTGACATTGTGATGTTTATTAAAACCAAAACGTATATATAAATGAAAGAAAGAAAAAAAAAACATTTTACATATAGCAAGTAAAAAAACAAAAAAAAAAACGAGAAAAAGAAAAAAAACATATACATAATAGAAAAAAAGAAAAACAAAATCAATTATTTCATTATCGAAACAAAAAGGTTAAATCCTAAAATTTTTGAAAGATAAATTAAGATGTTGCAGTTTACGTTGAATACACATCTGTTTTAAAGGTATGCATCTTATATTTGACAAAAGGATCTGTAAAGCCTTAGACTTGCAAAAGTTGGATGTTGCGTTGATGAAATGCATATATATAAATAATTCGCCCATAAAAGCTTTGAAGAAATAGAAGTTTCACTGAATACGCTGTTAAGAAGTTACATTTTGTTAACATAAAAATGTCCCATTTTGCTAGTTTAATCCAGGACGTATATTTAGATATACGTCCTTGGTTTAATAAAGAAGCTGAAACAGTACAATATTTTGCCTGTCTCCTTATATCCTATCAGTTTTCAACACGGAGCATGTCATATGCTTTTGATAAGGCACTGGCAAATTACAAACTGTTCATTCTCTTCAGTGTGAATTTTCTGACATTGATATGAATAGCCGTTCAAACAAGAAAAATGTTACAAGGCCCAACTTGGGACTGATATACAGTTCGACGTCACTCTAGAGGATGTAGTACATTTAAATATATGCTGAATTTACACAATTAAAGCATCTACCGATCTCACTTCTTGCACATTCGTCTTTTTGAACTTATAATATACTAACGTATTTTTTTCTTTCGGAAAGTAAATAGGCAGTGCAGAATGTGAATTACGGCCATGCAGCCCGACAAATTTATCGTCTTATTTTGGCTTCTCTACTCTTATGCATGTTGTGCCGATATTGATAACGTACGTGAAAGGCATCATTTTGATAGATGTAGAAGACATAAGACAAAACAAAAAACTAATTTTGAATAAAGATTTTTTTTCATATTTTTCTCAATAACAAGTGGTTTTATCAAATCAAATGAAATATCCTCTCTATAGTCTGACAATTTTTTTCTCATTTTAAAAATTACTGAACTCAAAGGAAGTTACTAATATTGACGATTTATTTTACCTTAATGAACATTTTAAAGTGACCAAAGAATGATTTATGACCCTACCTGTAAAACAAGTGACAGCTGTGTTGATTGTACCAATTAACAAAATTTACCTGTACCTGTACTTGAGTCTTACATAATTGAACAATTTATCACCTGTATCTAAGGCTACAGTTTCATCATGTACACTGTATGTAATGCATTAACAAGAAGACCATAGTAATTTTTTTGCTTTCTACTGCAGCACGTTGGTGTGCACTGTATACTGCACCATCATATGGATTATTATATAAAAAAAATCAACAGAAAAATTAGCATTTTTGTTACGGATTATGGATACTTTTTAACGAAATCGTCGAATTACGTGATATATATCCTAGCTTAAAAGAGAATATGTATCCGTTTAGTTAGCTTTGAACAGGAGGCTAGTATTTTTTTGTATTTTCGATAAGGAGAGGCAAAACTTATTCAACTTGAATTTCGACAAAAAATGAAAAATAATGTAGAATTTTCCAAATATTGGATATATTTATCATATCTTTCATGATATTTAACTTGTATGCCATGCTCACGATCATATCACTGATTTTAATATCTATTGGTAAATTCAATTTGAAAATTTATCCGGTTCTTGGTCAAACCCATGATTACCCAGCATCCTTTCTCTGAATCGTGTCTTCTCCGTAATTGTTAGTGATACAAATTATAATAATCTGTATCAATATTTCGTCAATTTTGATCCAAAATGGCGATACCCATAATTGCACTACGGTCAACTTTTAACTATAAATATCTCCCCTAATAAAAAAGATACACCACTGTAATTTTGCATGAAGCATTTTCGATATAAAGTGAATCGAATTAGGTAAAGAGTAAAATTTTGCGGACTTTCACTTTAAGGAGGAGTAATGGATAAAAGCAATTAGGGGAAAAAGACGGACGGAAGGAACGACGGACGGACACCATGAACACAATATACCTCCCGCAAAGCGGAGGGTATAAAAAAAGATCAAAATACCCTCATAAATAATGCAATCGTTTGAGAGTGTTCATTACTTATACAGACCTAAACTTTTACGCGTCGACATCGGCAACCGACTTTTGTTAAAAATGCATAATGTTCGGATGGTTTTAGGTACTAAATTGTAAACGATAGGTTATTTAATTATTTTTATTTGTATTTACGTGATGGAAAGTTTATACGTTTGTGCTATAAAACAAGACGCTCGGGGGCTGGACCTGAATCGCTCACCTGACAAAATTCTTCTATTATAAGCTATGTCTATGTTGATGACCAAAAAAGCTTTTTCCTTTATGGTGTAATGTTCAGCAATAGTGATAGTTGGTTTTATTTGCTTCAATGGATTCAGAGAAGATCATCAAAATGTGGTTTTTCAAATGTTTAGGTAAGTGAGAACCGAACAGTCGGCCTAAAACAAACAATCAAAGGACAATCGAAAATCGAAAAAAAAAAACAAAGACATAACATGAGCACGGCATAGAAAAGAAAAATGAAGACACCCACATATACTAAAATGAACAACACGGACCCAATAAAAACACATGGGCAAGATCAGGTGCACCGGTAGAGTAAGCATCCCACCTCATACTTCTTATAAGACCCTCACCGTGTTGAACATGTCAACTCCGAGAGTAAAGCCACATCCGATTGAGGAAAACAAACTTTAATGGCAAAGAGAAAGATATGTTGTCATCTGGGAAATATATATCAAATAGCGGTCCACAAGATCGTTATGTCGACTGTAAAACTTATGTAGTGATGATTTCAAGTTATGGGTAACATACCCTTGCTTAAGTAGCCTATTTGTAAGCAACCGAGGTCTATCAAGGTAGTCAATGTATCGACCACATACCCTTGAGCAGCGAATGAGTTGGGAGATGTAAACTCCACATGCCGGTAGTTTGAAAGTTGCTACAGAGAAAAGATAGGTTGACTTATAGAAAAAGTGAAGTCATTGCGTTTTTTCATGCAGCCTAGATTGTAGGGTACCTCTGTTGTCAATTTCAAGGAACGAGTCCGACGTGGAAGTATCTGCAGTATCCTTGATTTCGAACTCCTTTGGATATATAAGATATATTTAGTGATAAAATGTCATCTTTATACCGGAAGCTGAAATTAATGAACTGGGCCATTTTTTATCCTGATTTTGAAGAAGCCTTTCGATGAATTCGGCCTCATAATAGTGAATAAAAAGATCGGCTAAGAGAGGTACACAGTTTGTGCCCATTTGAATTCGAATAGTCATTTGAAAAACAAGTCCTCCAAACTGGACAACTTCCTCTGCATATTTTTCTGTGTCGTTTTTTATAAAGTATGCTTGTTCTCTGCCTATAACAATATATTTATATCTTCGTTCGCGGATCTTACGGGAGAAACATTTATGAATTAAATCTTTCAGCCGTGATTTCAGTTGTTCATGAGGAAGGGTAGTATAAAGTGTTAAGAAGTCAAAAGTTAAATTGTGACAGATCTTTTTTTTTAATGTCCCCATTTCATTCAAACCACTACTTAAAAAGCTTTAATCACAATATTTTTGAAGGCCCTCTTTTATGGCTGTCAACCAAAGACCTGTGTAAACAAAAACAAAAAAATGTACCATTTGTGTAAATTTCAAAGAATCATGTGAATAGCCATTTGAATATCCTGCATGTCTCAATAGGTAAATAATGAATAGAGATGTCCATTTCAGAATGAAATTTATATTTGGATTTGTCACAGATTACTGACAATGGACATTAAAATCAATAGTAATTCAATGATGTCCCCTGTCAGTAATCTGTGACAAATCTAAATATTGATTTCATACTGAAATGGACATCTCTCTTCATTTTTTACCTATTGAGACTTGTTTAATAATCAAATGGCTAGTCACATGGTTCTTTGAAATTTACATAAATGGCACATGTTTTTGTTTTTGTTTACACAGGAAGGGCCATTGATTCTTGTACATGAACTCCCTCTGTGAAAATTATGCATAGAAAAATAATGGACACCTTTTTAATTATGGGAGAAAAAATTCCGAAAGTTCGTATGATTGCATTCAAAAGAGTATGAAAAGAAAAATGTGAAAAAATAACATTTTGATTTTAATTAAATTTTTATTGTGGGTTGGTCAATAGAAATCAAATGGACAATAAGTTTGGATGAATTGCTTCAGCGTTGAAAATATGCTTTTTCCCATAGGTTCTAATGTTAAACCTAAGTTCAGCGCCTGCGGCAATGTTTTTGTCCGATCGAAACGAAATGAGCAATCTTAAGAAAAGAGTATCCAAACATCCTTCTCGTAAATTTTGGTTGAAATTGCGTCAGTGGTTTCAGAGGAGAAGTTAAAAATCTGATTTGTCCCATAGGGTCATATGTTAAACCCAAAGTTCAACGCTGGCGGTAATGTTTTTGTCGGATTGGAACAAAATGGCCAATCTTGGTAAAGGAGCTCCCATACATCATTCCTGTAAAGTTTGGTTGAATTTGCTTCATTGGTTTCAGAAGAGAAGATATAAATGTTATTTTCCCCATAGGGTCCAATGTTAAACCAAAGTTAGGGGCTGGCGACCATGTTATTTGTCTGATCGGCACGGAATGAAAATCTTGGTAAAGAACCTACCATACATCATTCATGTAAGGTTTTGTTTACATTGCTTCAGGGGTTTTAGAGGAGAAGTTTAAAATCTGATCTAACAAAATGATCTGTGTAAAGGACTTTTCATACATCATTCCTGTAAAGTTTGGTTGAATATTATTCACTTGTTTCAGTGGTTTCAGAGGAGAAGATGAAAATGTATTTTCCATAGGGTCAAATGTTAATCCTATGTTCGTCGGATCGGATTGAAAAGATCAATCTTGGTAGAGGACCTTTCATACATCATTCATGTAAAGTTTGGATGAATTAACTTCAGTGGTTTCAGAGGAGAAGATAGAAATGTGAAAAGTTAATGGACGGACGGACGGACGCAAAGTGACCGTGATGGAAATAACCCACAGTTACCCTTAGAGTCAGGTAAGCTAAAAATGAAACAAAAAGGGATCTTTTTTTTATAAACACTTCGTAAAAAATATAGAATATTCGTATTTTCTGAGTCAAAATTTGAAGTTTGGAAGCATTATGTACAAAATCATGTGGATGAAAGAATGATATTTTGTTTTAAACACCGTTTTCTAACTGCGAAGTACGAACGTCTTTGATTCTACGAATCTGTCAGATCACTCCAATCCCACTTTTTGGTGAAAATGTGACATTTTTTAAAATAAAATATTTGATGTACAAAAATTTCCAAAAAATGCAATTTTCGATGCCCATCGTGTACAAGAATGATGTAAGTGGTAATTTCAGCGATTTGTAAAGGATAATTTGAATTTTTGAAAGCAAACAACCCTAAAATATCTCAGGTCTTCTCAACAACAAAAATTCCATATTTATGACCGAGAATATCAATATATATAGGGAAAAGTATACAAGTATATAATGTGCTATACCCAGAAAAAAAACCAAACATTAGATTTTTAAAATAAGCAATGAAGGGATATGGAGCAAATGCACATGAGACAAAATCTCTATAAATACATGGTAAAAAGCAATGGAACAACGCTTTTATTGTTGTTCTTCATCTTCATCTTCATCTTTTAAAATACGTTTTCGATAGTCCTTGATTTCAATTGCTTAAAAATATAAACACAACATGGTGTAACACTTTTTGTTTAAATCATATTGTGGTAAATGTCACTTCTTTTAGTATAGCATTTGTCTATTTTATTTGATTATTCTTAAAAAATCTGTTTCTTAAATAAAAAAAATACATAATACAAAATTAAAAAATATGTGATAATCAAATAGCATTATATTTGTTTCTTCCCTTTTTTTTTGTTCACTGGTCGATTTGAAAATAAAAATGAGATAAATGTTATTCTAATTTTGAGAACTGAAAAAAAAGAATGCAAGCCTAGCATTGATAGGTTGCTGATGTCGTTTTTGAGATATACGTGATTAAAAATTTGGCGGAAACTGAGGTCCTCTGAATTTTTATAGCATTACCATAAGCAAAGTTTATCCTTAAAAGAGTGTGAAAAAAATAATGAAACACTGTCAAAGCGTTCCAAAAGATATATGAAATTGAATTATCAAAATAAAAAATAGAAATAAAAAAAGCAAAAAAAAAGCTAAATTTGTGGCAAAAAATGAAATGCTTTTGAACGGACATTACCAGAAAAGTACAAATATCAGAGAGAAGTACCCAATTATGACCACCGCAACCTAAATTGTTTACCTTAAAAAAATACATGCTGGTAATCATGGAAAGAAAAGATAAATACTCAATGATATCAATAAATGAATTCAAAAGGGCAGAAGACACCTAAAACACCTTAACTGATCTATATTTACTTTCTTGTTCTTTTTTTCTCTGCTGACTGGTTCCGAAATGTTAAAGGAGCCATTCGATGCATTGTTTTGTTTCAATTCGGAAATCGTCACTTCACCTGTAAATACAAAAAGGGAGATATCTTAAATATGAACTTTGAATATAGTTCATCTTCAAAGAATAACATGAGTTTTAACATTGGGGTTTCTCACATATATTTCAATTAATAAATGCTCAGTATAGTATTATTGCATAATTTTGTTTGTTTTTTTTTTGGTTTGTTTTTTTTTGGTTTTTTTTTTTTTGGTTTTTTTCTGTTTTTTTGGGGTTTTTTTTTCTGTTTTGTTTTTTTTTGTATTGGCATAGTAATAGATCCCAGGTAAGCCATATTGGTACGAGGCTATGCCAATTCGAAAAAATACACAATGATAAAGGACATCAATTTCTTCTTTATTCCCGGTTTCCATGGAAATCGGGTACTAGAATGGTTTGCTGCAAGCATGTCTGCAGAAACGAAAACAAAGCTTGCTCATTGGTCAGAAGTTCCCGCGTAATACTGGTGCTAAATGATGTGCGTCGTCCCCGTAATCCCGCTGATTTGCACATCGATATAAACCATTCGAGCAGACATTGGAAAAACTTGAATTAAACTATGAACCGATTGCCTCATATATTTTTACATTGTCATTGCCTTCAATGTAATCAGTTTGCGAAATACAACCGTGGACAAGTAAGGGACGACAAATACTCAAACTAGCTACATTGGAGTCAACTGGTATAGGGAAAGGCAATCGTTTCTTTATTCCCGGTTGCCATGGTAGCTTTAGGAATCCGTCAAGCTGTATTTTAAAAAGGTCGGAATCTGATCCGATCAGCAGAATTTCTCTGATATTATTATCTATCCTGAGGGCTTCCGGATATGGGAAATGTGCATAATTATATATCTACGGCCCGAACACTAATGAAACTGTTTTGTCGCAGCTTTAAACCAAAGATTGTTTGAATATTTCATAAAATATCGTGTAACAGGTTGCAATTTAATATTTTGATATAAAGCATCTTTTACAATTTATAAATGTATCCATACACACGGGTATGGATTCGTTGCTCCTAGGGATGCCAGTATGATTTGTAAAACTAATTGTTTGTATATATATTTGTCAATATAGACAATACAGTACAATGAGGTGAGCTTAGCAGGGTGTAGTACATTTTATCCCAGATTAAACAATCATTCCAATTATTTAATTCTTTGTTACATATATATATACCCAATAAATGTATTGATGGCTATAAACCGGGAAGCTTTTTAAAAAAGCTTAACTTGTGCAGAGAGGCTGATCAAGAAAATCTGCTTGTTTAGCAGATATTTGAGAAGGTACAAATGTATGTAGAATAAAAATATTAAGTAAACGAAAAGCAATATTTTTCACTATAAAACTTTTTGAGTACCACATACTATATCGATATTATAATTTAGATAGCTTTATTTTCGTATCCGAAACTGACCAGTCAGGGGATTTCAGACGACAGTAGGTTTCATTACAGGTTTTAAAAAATCAAGTATGATGATCCCCAACTTATGAAATGTTACATTTACAAAATTAATATAGTGACATTCATGAACTTATGAAATATGACATTTTCTGTAGAATTAATTGTGACATTCCCGAACTTTAAAGCGTGACTTTTCCTTTTGACGCCCTTCCATAGGTTGCACCTATTATCATATGACCTGTATAAGTAAACTTCGTTTCCATGAACATTAACAGTTGATTTCTTATTGCTAGTATTTCGATACTTTTTATTTTGGTAGACCTTCCTTCCTGTCATAGCCCGCTGTCAGACAAGTGATACACTACTGGCTAACTTATTTCAATGTTTTAATAACCAGAGACAATATAGTAGAGCGGCAGGTCAGAAATTTTAAAATCTAAATGACCCACATATCCTATTCGATATCTGTATCTATTGGAAAGCTTAGGTCGTGTACATTTCAAAAATGTTTGTCGTAAAAATCAAATGTGGTAGGAAGGGGGATAAATTAGGGGTCAAAGGTCAATCAGTAAAAAATATTAAAAAAAAATGATAATATTATGATTTTCAGCATTGCAAGGCATAAAAATTGATACAATAGAAATTTATTTTATTACTTAGCAAATTTGAATGTAAATAAACATGTTGTCATGATTGGTGACGTCACTTATAACATAAAGTGACGTTCATATGATGCTAATATAAAGATATGTTTTAAGCTTAAAACATTTCAAGAATTTTTTTTCTGGTTGTGATATTCAAAATGAGGAAAATTTAATCTACACAATCGAAAACAATATTTAGTAAGCGCTAAATTTCGTAAATCAACCTGTGTTAGCACGTATAGCACGTAACCTGGCATGTCGCAAGTCGGATTTATAGACAACACGCAAAGTATAAGAATTGAATTTTATTGAAATCTAAATATGACTCTGTTTTATTTATTTGTTGCAACTTACTCGATTACTTAATCTTTATTTTAATTCTTATTTAAAAATAGTGAATGCAGAAACTCTTTCCTTTTTCAAAAGCTACAAAAGGAATGAATGGTTGATTTGCAACAAAAATTGACAGATAATCGCTATATTCGTACACAGATGATGATCGCACTCACACAATATTTCGCTTAGCGAGGAAATAAGTAAAAAAATGTTTTATTTAGAGAGAGTGCAGGACTCACTTTGAACTTGAGGCCCTCTTATAAATATTCAAATAAAAACATTGCAAATATTGAATACAGTAATACAATAACGTACGTATTATTATATTATGTCATTTTATTTCAAATAACGTGTTGTTCACATTACTAACTGCTTAACGAAGTCGCTGTATTCTTCCGTGAATGGCCTTTTCCATGAAAGACAGTTGTATTTTACAGAAGAATTGGGATGTCTTCCCCTAGTCTTCCCCTAGTGAGGGAAGTTCTATGCATTTTACACACGTTGTACTCGTAAAAAGGAGGAATGTCTTACTCATGAAAGTTTCCTGTATCTTTAATATTGCGTCGTATAAGTACCTATTAGTTTTCTACTGAGACCTTCATCATCAACATCAGTCGTCATAAGATCGTCATTATTATATGTTTTGCAAGTCTATGTATTAGTTTCATCAAAGGTTTGTGTCGTGCAAAAACACTGTCCTTAGTTAGCTATGGAGTTAGATGGGTTATATGTTCTTTATATCACCTCTTTCATGTGATTGCACTGACGCGATAGTTACAGAACCAATCTTAAATTTTTCTAATACTTTGATCAAGCTCAAATCCGACCAACATCTAGAACCTTTGTTCATTGAAAGAATTTTGCTGAAATATTTTTTAAAATAAATGAATGGACATACAAGAAATCAGTTTTCTGTTGCTTTTGAACCTAATTTGTTTTGTTTTGTTTTTTTGTTTTTTTTGGTTTTTTTATTTCGACTCTTGAAAATTTTGTTAGTACCCTCATTTGTTATTTTTCTTAAAACTGTTTTAAATTTGTCGTCTGATGCAGATTTGTAAACCACAGTCATATGCAATCAATCAGGTTTTATCTGGTCCATACTTTTAATTTCTAATTAATATTCAATCGAAATCGACTAGCCCTTTCGTGGTTTAGAATGACGGGTCATTTATTTTTGAAAGCGATATTCTTGAATTATAGAGCATCTCAAACATTTTCTAAGCAACCTTATAAGATGTAGCTATCTAGTTTAAAAATATTTAAAAAAAACTTATTGCATATACAAGAAGAACAGAGTTTATAATCTGACTCGAACATTTTACTAACAATGCATGGATCCGAAAAGCGTAAAAAATCATACCATATCTGCTGCCTGTATGTTGTGTTGGCATTACCTCTGATGTTGTAAACACTTCCCGGAAAAGGAACCAGAACCAAAACAAACAAAAAATCAAACATAACAAACAAAAAACAAAAAAAGGATAAAAAAACAAACAAAACAAATAAACAAAAAACAAAACAAACAAAACAAAACAAAAAAAAAAAGAAAAAAAAACCAATAAAAAAAGGAAAAAAAAAAAAAAACAAAGAAATAAAACCAAACAAAACAAAACTAAAAAGAAGAAAGCAATATCAGCCCCAAAAAACAAGAAAAAGAGCAGAACAGAAAAAAACAAGTAGGAAAAAACGAATAAAATGATCAATCAACAATATTTGTCAACGTCCAATGTAAAAACGACCTTAGCTTACTTATTGACATGTGTCTGTTAGACTACGCTTAATGTATACTTATTTAGACCGTGGGGGCTTTTCAGTTTTACGAACTACTGGCAATACTAATTACACGCACCTTTCTCAATACAAATCAAAACACACCCTCACATTAAATCGTAAATATATCCCCCAAAACACGCACGATTTGCCTTGAATACATTGCGTATCAATAATTTTAAAACTAACAAGGGGTATGTTTAGAAACTAAGAAATCGTTAATCAACTGAATGAATTTGATCGTTTAATTTAATAATAGACTGACTGACGGACTAAGTACGAAATATTTACGGATTGCATATTTTAATTTTAAACAATTTAAATGCATTTAAAACATAATTGGTTAGTGCTTTGACACAAAATTACCATCGAACTTGTTAAATAGGGCGTACAGTTTAATATAAGACAATAACTGCATATTGTAATTGTTTATTTCGTGTTAAATTCGAGAAAAACGCTGATTTTTGGGTTGATTTTATGGGTATTTTCTGATCTTCTATAAAAATAGAACGCAAGTTCGAAGAATGATCTATAACGTGAAAAATGTTTCAGCAATTATCTCTTTTTCATGTTAGAATGCCATTTGTAGATAAGTTTTTGTTTAGTAGGTAACAAGCCCAAAAGATTAGTTGGGTGTCGACTTTCCGTTTAGGGTCCTGTCATTCAATGGCAATTATCACATTGTTTCTACCACATTTCATTTTTACGACAGACATATTTCAAAAATATAATAATCAAGCTATCCAAAACGACTCAGTGAGAAATCGAATAAGGTACTGTAAACGTATTAATTTTCGCGGTGTACTAATTTTCGCTATTTTCGCGGTTGGCTCTGGAACGCGAAAATAGTACCCGTGAAAATAAATTTTTGTGTGGAAGAAGTCTGTTTAATTTTGAAAACCGTGAAAATTGATACCTGCAAATATTTCGATTCATAAACCGCAAAAATAAGCATCCGCGAAAATTAATAGGTTTACAGTATTTGGGTCATTTAAACTTTTTAAATAAGCGACTTTTGCTTAATTCGCCGCTCTACTAATATGAAACCCATATTAGACGACGCCAATATGACCCATATTGGACTACGCCAATATTGAAAAATTTATATTCATTCATATTGACTTAGCATTTTTAACACACTTAAGTTAATTAATAATAGTGTTTTGTAACTGTCGTGGGATATTCAAAACGATATACACTTTTTAACCTGGATTAATGGACATATATTTTTACAGTTGTAAGCTTAAAACGATCCATCATTGATCGTTACGACAGATGAAAAATATAACAGATATCTAATGTACTAGACTCGGGAAATTATAAAGTCACCTGAATGTTATTTTTATGCCCCGCCTACGAAGTAAGAGGGGTATATAGTTTTCGGGTACGTTGTCCGACGTACGGAACGTACGTCCAAAATGCTCAAGTTAAGGTTAGGTTAAATGTAATTACCTTGAAGGAGGTTTGGTATCTTGATAAAACTTTGTATACAGATTGACCATGACATGAACTGCAACATTTTGGAAGCAAACAGATGCTATGACCTCAATTCAAGAAAATTTTGTTAAAACCTAAGGAGTATCTCCCTCCTGCATAGCTCTGTCCTTGCCTGATACTAGTATTGGCTTTCCTATTTAGATCCGATTAATAATTTATTCTCTATCAGCTTTTACACATATTTCGGTTTATGGACTTCCAAATATTTTGATTCAATCTGCACTGATGAGACATAAGTTGTCGAAATGCGCATATGCAGAACCTGAATTCAGAGTAACCTTGGTGTTTTGTTATTCATTGACTTTGAATATTTGGAGTGAATATTTGATATTGTACAACAGGTTAAAGTTTAGGTTGAAGGTAGTTTATCTAGAAGGAGGTTTAATATCTTGACAAAACTTTGTATGCAGCTAAACCACGACATGCACTACAATTTTTTGGAAGCAAACAGATGCTATGACCTCAAGGTCACGGGTCATTGACTTTGAATATTGGGAGTGAATACTTTTTAGTATTTTGATATTGTACTACAGGTTAAAGTTTAGGTAGAAGGTAGATTACCAAGAAGGAGGTTTAATATCTTGATGAAAATTTGTATACAGATAGACCATGACATGTACTGCAACATTTTGGAAGTAAACAGATGCTATACCTCAAGGTCATGGGTCATTGACTTTGAAAATTAGGAGTGATTACATGTTTTTGATTTTGTACAACAGATTAAGGTTTAGTAGATTTAGTTAAAACAATTTCCCGTGTTTGAGATGTCTGCTCTTTATTTTTCATAGATATGGCGTACTTGTACATGAGATTATATCTCATGTGTAAATCTTGTTGATAACTTTTATCAAAATTTATGTAAATTCTAAGACCCAAGGTTTAACTCCCTCCATCGTAGTTTTGTCCTAAGCTATATTTGATTTTACTGATTATTCGGGTTTCGTTTGGTTTTATACATTTTAACATTTTTTTTTTAAATTGTGGATTTCCTATGTTTGGGTTCTAGTGCTGCTGATGGATGAGGAATAAATTTCCGAAAAAGCCATAGAGCTCATAAAAATTATTGCAGTTGGAGTGAACATATGTGTTGTGGTCTCATCTTAATTTACTCCATATCCCTTCGTAAAATATTAGGTTGAAGGTAGTTTATCTTGAAGGAGGTTTTATGTCTTGATGAAACTTTGTATGCAGATAGACCATGACATAAAATGCGACATTTTGGAAGCAAACAGATACTATGACCTCATGGATATGATGAGTAAATATCTGACATTATATTACAGGTTGACCTTTAGGTTGAAGGTAGTTTACCTTGAAGGATACTGGATGTTCTGAAGAAACTTCGTATTACGATAGATCATAACATGAACTGTAATATTTTGTTGCCAAACAGATCCTGTGACTTCGAGGTCGTGGTTCATTGGCTTTGAATTTTGATATTGATGCTCATTGTTTAAATTAATTTTGAAATTCTTCCTAGCATTTTTTGGTCCTTTTTGTGTGCTCTTTGTTTAAACGGCTATTTTTTGAAATGGAATTGCAGAAAAATGTAATTCCTTTTTTGGTAAATTTCCAGAAACTCTCTAAGACCATTAGATTTTGGGAATTTTACCTAGCAACCATACATCTTTAATTTCTTCTTGGTCAAAACAATAATTTCTAATAACTAAATTGTAAAACTCTTTGATTCCTTTTCGGTTAATTTTCTAAAAGTCTCAAAGGCCACTTCATTTTTAAAATTCTACCTTGCAAAAATGTGAACTCCATTCTTTTCAATTAAAGAAGTTAATTTCTAAACATGGATTGCAAAAATTCTTATTCCAATTTTGGTAAATTTCCTGAAACTCTCCGAGACAATTTAATTTAGGGATTTTACCTAGCAAACATACATTTTTTAATTTATTTTTGCAAGAACACCAATTTTCAATAACTGAATTGCAAAATCATTGATTCCAATTTTGGTAAATTTCTATAACTCTGAAAGACCACTTCATTTCAGGAATTTTGCATAGTAACCACACATTTTTCAATTTAATTTTGTTAAAGCAGTCATTTGGAAGAAGTAAAAGACAAAAGTCTTTTCGTTCCATTTTTTGTTAATTTCCTAAAACTTAATATGTCATAGATAATGTATGATTATTAGCGGCGGGGCATATAGTGTCAATTGACACAAATTCACTTGTTTCAGCTGTCCCAAGCTATTTGAGAAGATACAAATGTATGTAAAATAAAAATATTAAGTAAACGAAAAAGCAATATTTTTCACTATAAAACTTTTTGTGTACCACCTACTATATCGATATTAAAATTTAGAAAGCTTTATTTTCGTATCCAAAACTGACCAGTGGGATTTCAGACGACAGTAGGTTTCATTGCAGGTTTTAAAAAATCAAGTATGATGATCCCGAACTAATGAAATGTTATATTTACAAAATCAATATAGTGACATTCATGAACTTATGAAATATGACAATTTCTGTAGAATGAATTGTGACATTACCGAACATTAAAGTGTCACTTTCCTTTTGACGCCCTTCCATAGGTTGCACCTATTATCATATGACCTATATAAGTAAACTTCATTTCCATGAACATAAACAATTTATTTCTTATTTCTAGTATTTCGGTACTTTTACTTTGGTAGACCTTCCTTCCTGTCATAGCCCGCTGTCAGACAAGTCATACACTACTGGCTAACTTATTTTAATGTTTTAATAACGAGAGACAATATGAAACCCACATTAGACGACGCCAATATGACCCATATTGGACTAGGCCAATATTGAAAAATCTATATTCATTCATATTGACTTAGCATTGTTAGCACACTTAAGTTTAATCAATAATATTGTTTTGTCACTGTCGTGGTATATTCAAAACGATATACACTTTTTAACTTGGATATATGGACACATATTTTTACAGTTGTAAGCTTAAAACGACCCATCATTCATTGATCGTTACGACACTTGAAAAATTTGGTGTAATGAAAGAGATATCTTATGTACTAGACTCGGGAAATTATTCCGTCACCTGACTGTTATTTTTATGCCCCGCCTACGAAGTAAGAGGGTATATAGTTTTCGGGTACGTTGTCCGACGTTAAGGTTAGGTTGAATGTAGTTACCTTGAAGGAGGTTTGGTATCTTGATAAAACTTTGTATACAGATTGACCATGACATGAACTGCAACGTTTTGGAAGCAAACATATGCTATGACCTCAATTTAGGAAAATTTTGTTAAAACCTCCCTGTTGCATAGCTCTTTCCTTAGCTGATTTTGGCTTTCCTATTTAGATCCGATTAATGATTTGTTCTCTATCAGCTTTTACACATATTTTGGTTCATGGATGTCCAAATATTTTGATTCAATCTGCACTGATGAGACATAAGCTGTCGAAATGCGCATATGCAGAACCTGAATTCACAGTAACCTGGGTATTTTGTTATTTGTTACCACTGGGCCGATGCCACTGCTGGTGGACTGTTAGTCCCCGAGGTTATTCACCAACCCAGTAGACAGTACTTCGGTGCTGGCCAGAAAACCGATTTAATTTGAAAATTTGCAATATCTAAATTTAAGAAAATTTTATTAAAACCTAAGGAGTATCTCCCTCTTGCATAGCTCCGTCCTTAGCTGATTTTAGCTTTCCTATTTAGATCCGATTAATAATTTGTTCTCTATCAGCTTTTACACATTTTCGGTTCATGGATTTCCAAATATTTTGATTCAATCTGCACTGATGAGGCATAAGTTGTCGAAATGGGTATATGGTATATGCAGAACCTGAATTTACAGTTACCTCGGTATTTTGTTATTCATTGACTTTGACTATTAGGAGTGAATATTTGATATTGTACAACAGGTTAAGGTTTAGGTTGAAGGTAGTTTATCTTGAAGGTTTAATATCTTGACCGACATGCACTACAATTTTTTGGAAGCAAACAGATGCTATGACCTTGAATATTAGGAGTGAATATTTGATATTGTACTACAGGTTAAGGTTTAGCTTGAAGGTAAATTACCAAGAAGGAAGTTTAATATCTTGATGAAAATTTGTATACAGATATTCCATGACATGTACTGCAACATTTTGGAAGTAAACAGATGCTATACCTCAAGGTCATGGGTCATTGACTTTGAAAATTAGGAGTGATTACATGTATTTGATGTTGTACAACAGATTAAGGTTTAGCAGATTTAGGTAAAACAACTCCCGTGTTTGAGATGTCTGCTCTTTATTTTTCATAGATATGGCGTACTTGTACATGAGATTATATGTCATGTGTAAATCTTGTTTATAACTTTTATCAAAATTTATGTAAATTCTAAAACCCAAGGTTTAACTCCCTCCATCGTAGTTTTGTCCTTAGCTATATTTGATTTTACTGATTATTCGGGTTTCGTTTGGTTTTATGCATTTTAACATTTTTTTTTTTGAAATTGTGGATTTCCTATGTTTGGGTTCTAGTGCTGCTGATGGATGAGGAATTAATTTCCGAAAAAGCCATAGAGCTCATAAAAATTATTGCAGTTGGAGTGAACATATGTGTTATGGTCTCATCTTAATTTACTCCATATCCCTTCGTAAAATATTAGGTTGAAGGTAGTTTATCTTGAAGGAGGTTTTATGTCTGGATGAAACTTTGTATGCAGATAGACCATGACATAAAATTTTGGAAGCAAACAGATACTATGACCTCATGGATCTTATGAGTAAATACCTGACATTATACTACAGGTTGACCTTTAGGTTGAAGGTAGTTTACCTTGAAGGATACTGGATGTTCTGAAGAAACTTCGTATTACGATAGATCATAACATGAACTGTAATGTTTTGGTGCCAAACATATCCTGTGACTTCGAGGTCGTGGTTCATTGGCTTTGAATTTTGATATTGATGCTCATTGTTTAAATTAATTTTGAAATTCTTCCTAGCATTTTTTTGGTCCTTTTTGTGTGCTCTTTGTTTAAACGGCTATTTTTTGAAATGGAATTGCAGAAAAATGTAATTCCTTTTTGGTAAATTTCCAAAAACTCTCTAAGACCATTAGATTTTGGGAATTTTACCTAGCAACCATACATCTTTAATTTCTTCTTGGTCAAAACAATAATTTCTAATAACTAAATTGTAAAACTCTTTGATTCCTTTTCGGTTAATTTTCTAAAAGTCTCAAAGGCCACTTCATTTTTAAAATTCTACCTTGCAAAAATGTGAACTCCATTCTTTTCAATTAAAAAAGTTAATTTCTAAACATGGATTGCAAAAATTCTTATTCCAATTTTGGTAAATTTCCTGAAACTCTCCGAGACAATTTAATTTAGGTATTTTACCTAGCAACCATACATTTTAAAATTTATTTTTGCAAGAACACCAATTTTCAATAACTGAATTGCAAAATCATTGATTCCAATTTTGGTTAATTTCTAAAACTCTGAAAGACCACTTCATTTCAGGAATTTTGCATAGTAACCACACATTTTTCAATTCAATTTTGTTAAAACAGTCATTTGGAACAAGTGAAAGACAAAAGTCTTTTCGTTCCATTTTTTGTTAATTTCCTAAAACTTATTGGATTGTGGCATGTGATTGTAGTTTACGGCCATTGTAGGTGTTTCCTGTTATCTTTCTAATATTAATTAATATTTCATAGATAATGTATGATTATTAGTGTCAATTGACAAAAATTCACTTGTTTCAGCTGACCTAAGCTAAGTATATAACAAAAGTGCGTTGTACAACCAAACCGGATTAAGTATAAATTTTCGTTCGTTGACACTTCACAGATTTTTTACTTTGCAATGCATGCAGTTTACCACTTCGATTGTATCAATTCGCCATGAAGAACATATACATTTGCGCGTGTTGATTTGGTAGACTGATCAAGTCACAAGAGTATGTAACTCTCATTGGTCGAGTCAGTTGCAGGCGGGGAAGTGGTTGAAATAGAACAATAGAAAATAAGCACTTGTTTAAATGAGGTAGAAATGTTTCTTTTTGGAATGTTTACCATAGATTCATAATTATAAAAGTTATAACAATGAGAAAAATACTGATATTTTTCATTTCCATATTTTGAATTTATATGAAAACAGCGCAGATTGCCGCAGGTGAACGTATAGATGCTCCTACAATGCACAGACTAGCATAAAAGGTCAATATAGTGCCTGGCTTTCAAAGTGGATCCCAAAAAGGCTCTTTCGATTTTGACCAAAATTCTTATACGGATTACCAATACCCATGTTACCAATACCCAGGGCGGACATAAAAATTTTCACAGGGATAACCCTGTGAAAATTTTTATGTCCGTCCTTCGTAGCGTTTCTTCAGAATTAAAGTTCAAACATGATAGAATTTTTATTTCCTATGCATTCTTTCTGATGCTCTTTCAGGAAACTTTGAATAGAGACGAAATTGTCAACAAATCACCCTAAAAGAATACCAAATGGTATGAAAAGTAAATTTTCACCCTACTTAAAATCCTGAAAAAAAGTGGATCCCAAAAAAGGCCATATGTAGAAATCAATTTCATATTGTTTACATACGATGCATAATTATATATTTAATAATACTGCTAAATTTTGTTTCCGCCCATGCCCTTTGAGGGTGGCTGGAATTTTTTTGTCATCACACGGTTTTGACTATCATATAGAGTTGGTTTTAAAACTATGTTTCAAAAATTAAACAACGACAATTGTATATTTCTCATTTCTCTTATGATGTACTTCTATTATCTATTATCCATTTCTGTCGCGAGTAGTTATTTGTGGAACATAACGAGACTTTGAAGTTGGAGTTAGACATGAACTTGTTGAATCGCTTTTATAGTAATTTCATTGGTCGAGCACCAAGTAATAACACATCACGTTTGATGTGCTATTATTTTTTCGACGTTTTTATTGGACCACTGTGAAATCTCGTTGGTCGTGATTAACGTTACCTAGCAACGGTGTTGTTATTTGAAAAACAACAGTTCGGCACTAAAAATTTGGTTCATTTATTTATGAAACTCAGAAGAGAAATAGTTTTAACAACTCAAAAGAATTGTATATCGCTGGATATGAACTGTCCTTATGTAATTTCAAATCGTCAAAGGCTCGTTGGTTATATTTTGAAATTACATAACTCTAGTTGATATTCATCGATATAAAATTCTTTCTCATTAGGTAAACTATAAATATCTGTACTATACAGCGATTGTTGCAGCATAAGATACATAGTATGTGAAATGTAAAAAATACCCCAAATGTTAGAAATTAGATTTTTTTACCGTGGCTGTGCCATCACACATCTTGTGTATTTGAGGAGATGACAGGTAAACAGATTTACAGGGGAGAGACAATTTTTGACGTTAGTTACTGTTGTTGTGTCTGCTTTGATTGAGATTTGTCTTTGTTGGTAAGATTGGAAGTTTAAACTTAAATCGGCGTCGTTGTACACTCAGCCTTTTTACAGGATACAAGACACTGGACGGTTCAGTGTTCCGCTCTAATAATCATGGAAGGGGCAATATGGTTTAAAATCTACTATGGTGGAAATGCAAAAGGTAGAATCTAAAATAAAACCAGAAATGTGCGATTCTGATTACTTTTGCCCATAGATCAACGGATAAGACTGTCGTTCCGTGTGTCAGTGAAACAGATTTGTGCTGAGATATGTTCCTTAGTTACATTTTACAGACTGGAATAGCATCTGTGAAATTTATTGTTTCATGTTACACGAATATTTTT
Organism: Modiolus philippinarum; assembly: GCA_002080025.1. Classification (NCBI taxonomy): domain Eukaryota; kingdom Metazoa; phylum Mollusca; class Bivalvia; order Mytilida; family Modiolidae; genus Modiolus; species Modiolus philippinarum. The sequence continues at coordinate 160,124 of MJUU01043412.1, read as the reverse complement.
TCTCATGTAAGTGAATGCTAGAAAATAAATTGTAACATATAGATATCTATATGTCAAAGGTAAAAGTTTATTAATATTAACATTTATTTTAAAGATATTTCATTATATACCTTATATACAATAAAGAAATATATTTCACCTTTTTTGTCAGCCATCATATCAATGAGTTTCTGAGCTATATCCATAATCACATAGTAGGCCACAAAACCAACAACGACCCAAACTGTGTATTTTGGTGCTGTTGATTTCTGCAACTCCAACCCAAAACAAATCGTAATAACTAGAATATAGCAAGGTTCATACTAAATAGATCTGTTACAAAAAGAAAAACCAGCTTTATCTAATACATAAAAAACAAGTTAAAAAACAATAAATATATACACATATTACATTAAAACGTAAAATCATGATAAATTCAAAGCTCCGATGAAGCTGAAACTCGAAAGCCCTGAAAGTCTACTCGTGACAAAACTTCGTACTCATCCAAAGAACTGCTGCATATGTCTGCATGTATTAAGTTATTCCGTAATACCATGAATACGTGAAAATAATCGGATTGTGTGATTTCTTATGCATGTCGATTTCATTGCTATAAATATGCAGTACACATAAACAAATGTTTTTTTTCATCTTTGACAAATTACTGCGCGGCAAGCGCGTTGATGCGAGACGCAATATAAAAAAACGAGTAATTTGATAAACATGCATATTGTTTCCAATTTAATATAACATCACCGTATTCAACTCAAGAAAACTTAAATACACAATGTATGCGATTTTGAAAGAAACTTGCGCACTATATGTAGAGTTAACTCCTTCTGTACGATGGCTTCATTTAGCGACACAACATCCAGCATAATGCTTAATGGACAGCTTTATCTTTTCTACTGAGCTTCTGTTCCCAGGGCCAATACTTTTGATTGTTACATTTTTTAATTTTGGAATAATGGACAGTAATTTCAAACATGGAGATAATGAATAATTATAATGTAACATAACTTATAATGACAATAATTTTTGGGTCCGCCATGATAAGTTGTCTGCGACCCATATTGTATCAGTCGTGAGCAACTTTCTCCAAAATAAAATATATTATCATGTATAAGTATTCTTGCTGCCATGCTGCCATGAGTGAATCTATAAATAAATGGCTTAGATGTGAAGTGTTACGTCACAAGCGGAATGCAAGTAAAAAAAATTGACTTACCCTGTAATTTTGGTCTCGTGTAGAGCTGCCCCTACACATTTATTATTTAATCCAACTTTTGGTCTTTGCTCTAACAGGGAACGTCAAATTTATTTTACCTGTATTCCACCTGTGACGTAACTCTTCACATCTACGCCATTTTGTTTCTTTTCCACATCGGTGTCGGTAATATTGGCCTATCCCCGACACTGTCTTTTGTTTTTTAATCATAATTTTACGTTTTAACATAAGACAGCACTCTTCATTTTATTTAATCTAATACAAGTCGTTAAAAGCATTCCATTCTTCGCATATTAACTTACAATACGAACCCATCAGTAGTTTTATCCTAACAGCTTATATTATTTTTATTATTTAGACTTTAAAGGTGATAAGAAAGACCAATCCGGCACATATCTTAAGTTATAGTTAAAGTATGTTTCAGAGTAATTAATTGAATTAAAGTGCTTCGTAAGAAAAGGGGTGGCCAAGATGCATGAGCCCGCAGCACGAAGGCATTTTTACCACCCCTTTTCTTACGAAGCACTTTAATTCAATTAATTACTCTGAAACATACTTTAACTAACTTAAAGACCGTGCAATTTATTTTATATACAGAATTTTATATGGGAAAAAATGAATACTGACATCCCGCCATCAAAATAGAATCTTCTACTCATGTATATTAATTAGTTTATTAAAGCTATATGCATCAAATAGTTAATAAATGTATTTTTTGTTCTACATGCGGAAAAGTTGTCTTTTATATTGATCTTGTGTCAAATATTGTTTACTTTTATTATATAAATACTCATTAGATTGTATTTGAAAAATTACCTGAGTTATCGATCTGTTTTCACTTTAGATATATTTTCTTACATCTGTTCATTAACTTGCGATGGTAGTCGCGACAGTTTATGAAGGACGTTTGATCGTCTTGATATTACAGAAAAGTAACGCAGGTTCGATCCTTGGACCGGGGAAATTTTTCCACCATGAAACTTAAACTTCATCTAATATTTAGGTGAAACATAACAGAGGTCAAAGTTAGCATATATGTGAATGAATATGCATAAAAATTAATGAGGTAAATAATTCGGGGTAAGTAAATAATTTGAGGTAAATTATCAGTTAAAGTACTTCGAAATCGAGAGAATCAATGGAAAGACAAAAGAAAGATGGAATAGTCCAAGGCATTTACAAGAATTAAAGTGTCTTGAATAACAAAAGAAATGCTCATAACAGGTCTTTAAACATATCTCCTAACCTCATATTTCACAAGAGTTGTGATTGAGGATTACTATTGTGTTCTATTTTGAATTACGATTTCGTATTATTTTTGTTGCCACCAATGATTTAATTATTGACTTGTTTGTCAAATGTAAAAAAGAAATTATAATAATTTGATGACGTCTTTTGTTTTATTTGAATTTGAAATGCTAATTGGTAAATGACGTTATTATTTTATTGACAAAGCTAACACATGGAAAGGCATTTATATTCATGATTATTTAAGCCGGCAATTCAAGCTAACAAGAACATGCTTTTCTATCAATAAGATCTACCAGCCTATGATCAGTTCTTTTCAGGCGGAAGAAATATACACCGATTATGAAACTTTTCTTCGCTCTTAACATATGTGTTTTGTTCCTTAGAATTCTTAAAATTGCAAAACATGGATATGTAAATAATTATAAGAATGCCTGCCTCGTTTTATTTTTCCAGATAGATCCTCGATTATATATCCATTCGGTAGAATTTTTACACAAAAAATATAAGACAAAATGCTTGATTTTGTTATTCATGAAAACGAATAAATAATCTAAAATCTACGAAATGTTTTTCATATTGTTCATCAAGGACGTCTTAGTCCTTGTAATCATTTATGCTTTTTAGGGGCAATTTCAGCATTTCAATATAGGGTCTGTAAGTCTCGTCCAATTTAGGGACTTCCGGGTACATAATATGTGCCCGGAAATTGCATTTTCAACAGAAAAATTTGACGTGTCGAGCAAACAATAATGACGTCATAATCCCACAACGTCATGTTTTTGCGGGAAACGTTTTCAAATTTGAATTTTATCGTGATTTCTCGGTGTCACATGACGAAACTTATAGACCCTTTTCCCCCCAAAATGAAGATTTTCTGAATTTTTTAAACAGCTAATGGTTTAAACTTCATTGGTTTTGTAATTTTTTTTAATTGCAAATATATATTACATTATTTTTAAAAAGGCAAAAATAAATCTTAAATGAATATTTTTTCTCATAGGAAGGCTTCTTCTAACCCTACCCCTATTTCGCGAAGATTTGACATGAATCCAACAATTAATGAGGGCACAAATCTTAAGTTTGAGATTTCTGTGAAACTACTTGATGGGAATGAATAATGTTTTGATGCAATTTAAAGATAAACATAAATTTTGTTAAATCAATGCTATTGTACATAAAATATAAAAAATATTTCTAAACGAGATTTAAACGAGACTAAAACATGACCAGAATACATCCTAAAGATTTAGAGAATATAAAACTAGTCTATAATTAACGATCATTAATTAAAAATTCTGAAAAAAGGGGCTATTCACTTGGTTTGAAAATGGCGAATGACCGTCATAGAGAGCAAGGGACAAAGGATGTTTCGAGTCGAAGGTTAAGCCTCTTTTTTTATATATCTTTTTAATTCAAATATTCTTACTTTTGCCTATACAGCAAAGATTCAAGACTTTCTCACTTACTTGATAAAACTTGTGCAATCATTCCAACTCCCCAGTGGGCCCAGTTGAATATCGGTCTTTTTTTATCCGTAGGACCTGGGCGGAACAATGCCATAATTGGCTGAAATTGATTTAAAGAGTACAGTATTTATTATTAAACAAGATTGCTACGCGTAGCTATGTCCCCCGCCGCTGCAGTTAAGTCGATAAAGTCCCATTACTTATGTAAAATTTTGCAAATCAAAATGGCCGCAGGATATGATCAACTGCATTAGGTGGCAAATAAGCAAGCAAAATTTCAGCAAAATCCCTTAATTTGATTTTGAGGATATGTGTCCACAAAGTCTTCCTATGTTGTAGTATGCATTAAGTCGATAAAGTCCTATAACTCCCGTAAAATTTGTCCAATCAAAATGGCAGCATAATATGATCAAGTACATATGTTGGGAAATGTTCAGACAAATTTCAGCATAATCCATTTAGTGGTTTCCGAGGAGTTGCGCCAACAAAGTGTTCCTAAGCTGTAGCATAAAGTAAGTCGATTAAGTCCCATAACTCCTGTAAAATTTGACGAATCAAAATGGCGATGTCATATGATCTTGTACATATGGTGACTTACAATTCTGTAAAATTAGAACGAATTTGGACTAGCGGTTTTCTGAGTAGTTGCGTCCACAAGATTTGCCATTGTATAACAATGTGGAAATAATCCCATAACTCCATCAAAATTTGACGAATCAAAATGGCGATGCAATATGATCTAGTACTAATGGTGACTAACAATCCTGTGAAATTTGAATGAATTATGACTAGCGGTTTCTGAGGAGTTGCGCTCACAAAAAACGTGACACACGGACACACGGACGCACGGACGCAGACCATTACCATGTCCCTCCGTCGCGTTGCGGCGGGGGGCAAAAGAAATGGCAGCAGCAACTGTTCAAAGTTCTGTTAATAAAAAGGGGAAAGTTGAAACTGGGTTCTAATATAATTTACTTGCAAGTTGCCTTTTCTTCAAATACCTCAAGCTTGTACTCCATTTAAAGCTGTTTGGCCATAAATATAAACAGACTTTCTTGATACTATTTCAATACCAAATATGTTCAGACTTCCAGATCACGATTGTAATATAATGTTATCAATTTCCAAATATTTTGATTTGGTTTGCACTGAGGAGACATAAGTTGTCGAAATTACCATATGCAGAAACTGAATTCGCAGTAACTTTGGTATTTTGTAATGTATATTGTTGCTTTGATGATGATTTGATAGCATGGGAAATACTTACAAGTTGTTATTCAGTTTAAGTAGAAAAATGTGTAATAAATGTGACTACTGCATGCTTATATCGTTACATACTTACATTCAATACACACAGTACTGTAACTATTATGCCTAAGATGGGATGAGATGGTAGATATTCCTTTCCGGATATGGATGCAATCTAAGAGAAAAACAAGTATAATATATTCATGTTTTACTGAAAATTCAAAGTTTTTGCTCTTCAGTTCATTTTATGGTTCTTTTAAATATAAAGGGATCATGACCTGTTAACAGTTAACTCCAAAGAAATCATATTTCTCTCCAGTGTTTTTTTAATTATGATAGGGAAGCTATCATTTCATATGAACAATTCATCAACAATTTGTTATGACCAATGGAACTTGTAGTTCCACATTTCAAAAGCTTTAGTAGACTTTTTGATGGGTTCATGTACTTAACATAGATTTAGCAACACTATTTTTTTTATTTTATTATTTCTTGAATATAATAACTTTTTTTAATTCAATTTCAGTTTAATCGAAAAACCACCCAACAGGAGTCATTTATGCGGAAAAGAGTAAAAAATACATCGTTTTACAATAACACAAATAAGTATTGAAATTTATAAAAAGGGTGATTAGAGTAAAATATCTTAATTGCAACGGTCATTAAGTATATGGGTTACCTTACTGTATCCCTTTATTTCTATGAAAATGATGACAAATGCTACCATTGTAAAAACCATTGCTGTTATCATCAAAGTTCTGTGAATCTGAAAGAAGATTGATAATTTAAATTTATATGTCCACCGAGAGCAGTATATTTAATCAAACAACCCTCACATTCTGAGTGCATTCTCAAAATAAGAAACTGAGTGTTCATTTATAAGAACATCAAGGAGAATGAAACTTTTTAATATAAACATCAAGCAGTATACAATACATACCAATGTTCAAGTCTCGTAATCTGTTCACAGCTTCAACCAAGAAAAAAAATAACGCTGACATATTCACATCAACTCCGTTGTGCCTCGACAGGATAAATGTCCAATGTTATACATGCATCAATCGTAATATCAAAACTTTATATTCCTATGTCAAAATCATAGTCGAGGACACATAATCCGAAAGATATAATTAAAATACTCAGGTCAGTCGCAAGTTGGCGAGACTGTGTAGCGTGTAACCTTAAAACAATATCACTGGGTTCGTTCCAGTATAAACTTAGGATCTGTCAATCAACAGTTTGTTATGAAAATATAATTGAAGCGAAAACTATAACTAAAACAAGAGGTTGGAAAGATGTCAAGGTGACAGCAAACCTGGGTTTCTTTTACACGGATAGTTTATCTTACAAATGGGTTGACCTGAATATTCAAAATGTACTAATTTTCATTAATTTTCAATGTTAAATCCTCCACCAAAGTGACCTATTTCTGTATGTTCATCAACTTGGATTTAATTTAAAAAAAGGCAATAAAAGTACTGTGCACACACAGGCACTTGTTTCATAAAAAAAAATCAGTCCCTCCCTCTCTTCTTCCACAAGGTAACCAACTATGATTTTCACCAGTCTCACTTCAACTCGTTATTGGCTGATTATTTCTTATCTCTTTGATGTATGGATTGCACCGTTTGATTCCTGAGATATTGTTCTGTACAACTGTGTCAAAAACACTTACCTTAAGGTGCCCCTCCCCTTACAATAGACATTAATATTCATTGAATTTGGCCTTGCCACATTTCAGTATGAAAACAGTCTATACCCACTTCCTGTTGGCAGGAGTGACTAAAATAAACATTTTTTTCAGTTGATGAGCAATATAGCTGGATTGTTCTGTGAAGTTCATTTATTTCTTAATTTTTTATTTGTACCTTTATTCGATTTTTAAATGTTCATTTAGAAATTTTGCAAAACTAAGCTTTGGTCCCAGACAAACGACCAGACCAGTCAGTCATAAACTGACCAATCAGCACCAAGAACTTTTGGAACTCTCTTGTAAGGGGAGTAATGTTGGAACTCTCCTGTAAGGAGGAAATGTAATTTACCATTCACTGCTGTCCAACAGGAAATTAATGTAAACTGTTTTCATACTGAATATGGGGCAAGGCCAAATTCAATGAATATTAATGTGTATTGGAAGGAAAGGGGCACCCAAAGGAAGGTGTTTTTGACACAGTTGTACAGAAAAATATCTCAGGAATCAAACGGTGCAATCCATACATCAAAAGGATAAGAAATAATCAGCCAATAACGAGTTTTTTTTTTTTTATGAAACAAGTGCCTGTGTGTGCACACCTCTAATACAGGAACAAATATGATCTGCCAAATTAAAACTTCCTGTCTATAACATCGTGGGAGATTTGTTCTGGACAAATAGGGTACCCAATCGTAAATATTTGACTTAAAAATGACTAAGTTCAAAAACTGGTAATTTTGGCAGTAATTATCAAAAATCAAAATAAAAGTACCATATGCAAACCTCTGATCTGCATAATAAAAACTTTCTAGCTTGAAAACTATTGAAGATTTGCTCTGGACAAAAGGGATACCCTATTGGCAGAGATTTGACATAAAATGATTAAGTTCAACAACTGATTTTTGGCATAAATAACCAAAAATCAAAATTCAAATTCAAATGCACACCTTTGATATATGTACAACAGATTCGCAAAATGCAAACTTCCCGTCTCAAATACTGTAGGAAATTTGCTCCGGACAAAGGGGATACCCTAATGTTATAAATATGACGTAAAAAATTACTAAGTTCAACGACTGATATTTTTGGCATAAATTATCAAAAAATCAAATTTACAACTGATCTGCAAAATAAAAACTTACTGTCTTTAATACTGTAGGATATTTGCTCCGGACAAAAGGAGTACCCTATTGTTATAAATATGACGTAAAAATGACTAAGTTCAACGACCGATATTTTTGGCATAAATTATAAAAAATCAAAATCAAAGTAAAGTGCACATCTTTGATATATGTACAGCTGATCTGCAAGATAAAAACTTCCTGTCTCTAATACTGTAGGAGATTTGCTTTGTACAAAAGGAGTACCCTATTTTAAAAATATGACGTAAAAATGAGTAATTTCAACGACCGATATTTTTGGCATAAATTATTAAAAATCAAAATAAAAGTACCATGCACATTTTTTATATATATACAACTGATCTGCAAGATAAAAACTTCCTGTCTCTAATATTGCAGAAAAATTGCTCCGGAAGGGGGTACCCTGTTGTTATAAATATGACGTAAAAATTACTAAGTTCAACGAGCTGATATTTTTGGCAAAAGTTATCAAAAATCAAAATCAAAGTAACATGCAAATTTTTTTATATATGTACAGCTCACTTGCAAAATAAAAATTTCCTGTCTTTAATACTGTAGGAGATTTGCTCCGGACAAAAGGGGTACCCTTTTGTTATAAATATGACGTAAAAATGACTAAGTTCAACGACTAATATTTTTGGCATAAAATATCAAAAATCAACATAAAGCACCATGCACATCTTTGATATATGTACAATTGATCTGCAAGAAGAAAACTTCCCGTCTTAAATGCTGTAAGAGATTTGCTCCGGACAAATAGGGTAACCAATCGTAAATATTTGACCTAAAAATGACTAAGTTCAACAACTGGTAATTTTGGCATTAATTATCAAAAATCAAAATAAAATACCATATGCAAACCTTTGATATAGGAATAACTGATCTGCATAATAAAAACTTTCTAGCTTGAAAACTATTGAAGAGTTTGCTCCGGACAAAAGGGATAACCTATTGGCAGAGATTTGACATAAAATGATTAAGTTCAACAACTGATTTTTGGCATAAATAATCAAAAATCAAAATTGAAATTCAAATGCACACCTTTGATATATGTGCAACAGTTTTGCAAAATGAAAACTTCCCGTCTTAAATACTGTAGGAGATTTGCTCCGGACAAAGGGGGTACCCTATTGTTATAAATATGACGTAAAAAATTACTAAGTTCAACGACTGATATTTTTGGCATAAATTATAAAAAATCAAAATCTGCAAGATCTGCAAAATACAGCGTCTCTAATACTGAAGAAGATTTCTCCGGACAAAAGGGGTACTCTATTGTTAAAAATATGACGTAAAATGACTAATTTCAACGACCGATATTTTTGGCATAAATTATCAAAAATCAAAATAAAAGTACCATGCACATTTTGTATATATGAACAATTGATCTGAAAAATAAAAACTTCCTGTCTCTAATACTGCAGAAAAATTGCTCCGGACAAATGGGGTACCCTATTGTTATAAATATGACGTAAAAATTACTAAAGTCAACTACTTATTTTTTGGCATAGATTATCAAAAATCAAAATCAAAGTACCATGCACATCTTTTAAATATGTACAAATAACAGAATACCGAGGTTGTACAAATTATTGTACAAATGATCTGCAAAATAAAAACTTCCCGTCTCTAATACTGTAGGAGATTTGCTCCGGACAAAAGGGGTACCCCACTGTTAAAATATGACTTAAAATGACTAAGTTCAACTTCCGATATTTTTGGCATTAATTATCAAAAATCAGAATCAAAGTACCATGCGCATCTTTGTTCTATGTACAACTGATCTGCAAAATAAAAATTTTCTGTCTTTAATACTGTAGGAGATTTGCTCCGGACAAATGATGTACCCATTTGGCAGCCACCCGCCCGCCGTCCGCCCACCATTTTCACCATTTCAAAAACCGGATTTTTTCGATGGAAAACCCGGTTAACAATGTCAAAAACAATCACAAGGGTTCCTTGCAAATCAATACATGTTACTATAACTATCACATCAAACCATTCTCAATTATAACTAAACTTTAAAAACTAAATAAAACAACTAATCTGGGTATATACAAACACGCCTTTTCAAACACATATGTATACACCATGTCTCAAACATGTTCAACCCTAATAAATGGGGTTCCATTATATGTAGTTGTTAGCACTGGTTTAAACACCGGACCCTGCAAAAGACAACCCTAACTCACAAGACGTGGGTCATAAGTTGTCGCCAAAGGAACAGCACCAAACCCAGCAAACGGCTGTATGGTTCGAAACCGAATAAGCGTACAGAACAAATTTGCCTAAGTGACGTGGTCCTTAAGTACTCAAGACGCGGGCGCTCCAGAGAGCACCCGTGAATCATCCAATCAGATTCGTCGAAAATCCCCCACAGTAATTTGCATCAATATTATCCAATTTGAATGAAAATGAGTATCTGCACAGGTGAAGGATAACGAATAAAAATTGTATCATTCAAGATTTACTTGAAACAATAAGGTGCTGATAAATTGATAATGGTATCAAGCATGGTTTCCATGATAAACAATCCAGGTAAGTTTTGTTAATTACAGTAAAGTGTTTATTTAATATACATTTACTGATTTCGCCAACAACTGTCAGTGAACACGTTATGGTGTTTCTTTAACTTACATAGTATTAACTTCAAGCGTTAATCGTCATTTCTCTAATTTCTATCCAGTTTTCACCTTTCCTGAACGGTGTTGAAACATTTGTTCTCCTCTCTAGAGAGGAGAACAAGTTTCGTGAAATTTCCCGCCAAATTTATTCGGAAAACAATCCTCGGCGTTTTTCATCCAGTCATTAGAGAAACAGTTTCCAAAACTTTAACCCGTTAATTTTGAAGTTTCTCACATCTCGTTAAATAAATTTTGAAATGTTTAAAAGCTCGACAAGCCTCGCTTTCAAACATTTGCAAAATTTATTTAACTTGATGTGAGAAATTTCATAATCAACTAGTTCTCGTTATGGAAACTATATATCCCTGAAGGGGTGTTTTCTGTTTAGTAATAAACACCTGTTTTTGACTACTTTAGCATGTCATATCAGCGAAGATGCATATACCCAATATGGATTGTGGAAGAAATATTACTTCTAAGGAATGGGAAGTTCACAATAGGAAATTCGAAGTCGTCACATTTGTCATAAATTCTCGGTTTAAGTCGCAAATCTTTATTTAGAGTAAGTGGCTTGCCCAGGAAGCTTAAGCTTGATTTGAGATTGTTTGATTGTTTTTAAGAACATAAGAAGACCGTTAAAGATTGTTTCCTTTCAACTGAACACAAAACACGCTGATGGTTATCTGAAGATAATTTGACTAAATTCTCCATTTGATGTTTTGGAGTTGTTACATTTTCGATTTCGTTTACGATTTTTTCTATAGAGAGAAAGAACATGAAGATTTATTTGTTTGCAAATGGTAGCTTTATCATACCAAACTAAACACCTTTTGAATAGAGAAAAACAGGTAATTTGATCTGCAAAAGGTGGTGTTGTGGATTCAAATGAAAAATTGTTATATGGAATGATGAACAATTCTTACTTGTGGGAAACAGATTTGTCGCATTTCACAAAGTATTTCATTACGTTTATTCCATCTGAAACTAATGAATCTGTATGAATGAAATTTTGAATTGCGTACAGCATTTGTTACCCAATAAATATCATTCTTCTTAGTAAAGTCTCATTAAGTATTTAACTTGTACTTTAGCTCACTCGAATCAAGAGTGTCTCTGGATTATCAAAAAGGAAATTTCTGTACATTTGGGTTCTTTAGGTTGAAATTTGAACAATGGACAGAAATGGACAGATGCAAAAAACTAAAATGTACAGTAACTTCGGTATTTTTGTTATTTGGACATAAATCAATACTACATGTATTCTAATAATTGGACTTTACTTTCATTATCATTCAAATTGTCCGAATCGCATTTAATATGTGTAGATTTTTTTTGGTTCGGTATTCGCTTGCTTGAGAAGATGTCTGTTTGCCATACGAAGTATATTGGCTATAATAGTGGACGAGGCCACTTGTTTGCGAGTCGTTTCCTTTTTGTGAATTTTAATTTTGTAACGCGGTATATTTCTGACCCCATTCCTGTATAAAACTTGTGTAATAAACTGTAAAAATATGAAATCATTCCCTGAGCGCTAAAATTAGTTGTTTAAAACATACCTGAAACCAGACTTTCTGGCTGAAAAATGTCGTCTCTGACCAAACAGGTTTGTAATATCTGGCAGCGATAATTCCAACACCGGTGCAAAACATCCATGCAATTATCATTAAGCAGGCTGAAATTTATTACCAGAGTTTCATTTCGCTCTGTAGCAAAATTTAGTTAAGCAATGAGACATAGGGCCCTAAGTCCTTTTTCCCGATATCGACAACATAACCAGTCTTATTGCTGTCCGGATTTGACTTTACCAGCGGAGTTGACATGTTCAACACGGTGGTGTCTTATAAGAAGCAGGAGATGCTTAATTTACCGGTGTACCTGATCTCATCCATGTTTTTTATTGGGTCCGTGTTGTTTATCTGTATGTATATGAAAAAGAAAGGAAATGGGGTAAATGTCAAGGAGCCAACATCCCATATAAAGGTTAAAACGACCAAAAACAAAACATCTAGGGGTCACCATATGGTCTTCAACACAGTGAGGAACCTCACACCATATAGTAAGCCCTAAATGGCCCCGAAAAGGTAAAAAAGTGAATAAATCAATGGAAACAAACCACATCCAATAACCCAAATATCAAGAAACTAAAATTTTATAAGAAGACAAGGACAAGCACTTCATTTTTTTCTTTCCTGTCCCGTACTCATGAGGTGTCTTTATATCTTTGTGTTTCTAATGTTATCGTTGTCCCTGGATTTTTCTAGTTTTTTGACTGACAGTTCAGTTCTCACTTACTTTTTAAGGATGTTCGCTGCTAAAATTAAAAACGATTTCAGATAAATGTGATTTTCTATTTTGACAATTGAAATGAAGGTCATTTATAAGAAAAAAAGGTTTAAAATCTCGTTTTTAGATACATATGATGAACAATTTGGCGGGAAACTGAACTAGGGCCTACATCCCAATCTAGTGGATCGCTATTGCATATATGTTTCCAAGTTCACAAAATACATTTCCCTTTAGCAGCCTAAGTGTGTTTTCTTCTATTGTATTTGACTTTGCTACTTAATTTCAAGTTCAAGACGGTGGTGGTCTTAAAGGAAGCAGGACACTCTACCGGAGTACCTGTTTTCACCCATGGTTTTAACTGGCTCCGTGTTCTTCATCTCACTTACTTTTTAAGGATGTTCGCTGCTAAAAATAAAAATGATTTCAGATAAATGTGATTTTCTATTTGACAATTGAAATGAAGGTCATTTATAAGAAAAAAAAAGGTTTAAAATCTCGTTTTTAGATACATGTGATGAACAATTTGGCGGGAAACTGAACTAGGGCCTACATCCCAATCTAGTGGATCGCTATTGCATATGTTTCCAAGTTAACAAAAAACATTTCCCTTTTGCAGCCTAAGTGTGTTTTCTTCTATTGTATTTGACTTTGCTACTTAATTTCAAGTTCAAGACGGTGGTGGTCTTAAAGGAAGCAGGATACTCTACCGGAGTACCTGTTTTCACCCATGGTTTTAACTGGTTCCGTGTTGTTCATCTGTACGTGAATCTCTATTTTTGTTTCCTGTGCTGAATTTTGTGATGTCTTTGTTTTTTTTCATGTTTTCCATGATATCATTGTCTTTGGATTATTTGATTTCCTTTCTGGACTGACGATTCGGTTTTCAACTTCTTCAATCTGTCAGAGTGATTATAGAAATAAGTTAAATAAAATTTGAAAAAAAAATATCTGTTTCGTAGACAATTATAAGGTTTTTAAATCGATTAGGCCAGAAGATTCCGGAAATTGGGCAGCCATGTAAAAACATGACGGATGACACATCTATAAACAAAGAATACCTTTGCTTAGGATCATAAACATATCTTATTCCGGCTTCATGAAGAGTTCGTTGCGTTCCCTATTCAGTTCGTTTAGCTATCTTTTGTGCCCAAAAAATATTCATTTCAAAATGAGTAAAGTTACAATGAGTAGTTACAATAAAAGGAAAAAAATCATATAAATCACAAAAACATTATTAAAATGTAAAAACAAAATTAAAAGGAAACAACAAAGAAAGAAATAAATCCCAATATTCGGTCTTGTGGTTCTCTGTTAGGGTTTAAATGAAGATAAAAACAAAATATAAAGGAAATGTTAAAAAGACTTTAATGTTAAAATCTTTAGAAGAATATAATACCAAAGACAGAAATGCTTCAGAATACAGGACCAAATGTTGGAATGTTTAGTATTTCTTCAGGTCAAGGAGTATAGAAGTTTTGGACCACCAGTGCTCCGAAATACATAAATAAGAGATATTGTCATTACAATTTACGATGCTGGTATACTTGAAATAAGTAAATACCGAAGTTACTGTGAATTTATTTTCTGCATATGCGCATTTCGACAATTTATGTCTCTTCAGTGCAGATAAAATCTAAAAGTTTGGAAGACCATAAAATCAAATATGTTAAAAAACTGAAAGAGAACAAATACCCAAAATGATCTAAATGTATAGCCAAAATAAGCTAAGGACAGAGCTTTGCATGAGGGAGATACTCCTTAGTTTTCAACAAAATTTACAAAAATTTAGATATTGCAAGCGGCTTTCAGGTCAGCACCGAAGTACTGACTACTGGGCTGGTGAATACCATCGGGGACTAATAGTCCACCAGCAGAGGCATCAACCCAGTGGTAACAAATAAGTAAATACCGAAGTTACAGTGAATTTATTTTCTGCATATGCGCATTTCGACAATTTATGTCTCTTCAGTGCAGATAAAATCTAAAAGTTTGGAAGACCATAAAATCAAATATGTTAAAAAACTGAAAGAGAACAAATACCCAAAATGATCTAAATGTATAGCCAAAATAAGCTAAGGACAGAGCTTTGCATGAGGGAGATACTCCTTAGTTTTCAACAAAATTTACAAAAAATCACACGTAATGAAGAAACTGTTCGAACGTTCCAATATTCTTCTTAAATCTATGTCAATGTCGATTTGTTAACTAGCCGTTTTGCAATATTAGTTTGTCCTATAGGCAAATAATGATAACTTGAAATGGATACCAGTCAAATACCAAACAAAGACTAGCAAAGGTTTCTAGAATATATGTCCTAATCCGTTTGTTGTCTGTCGTCCGGATTTGAGTTTTTTCCTTATTTGACTTGATGGTAAACCGTATGTTTTAGAAATAATGCAGATGTGCAATAACGTTCTTTTTAATGTTTTTTTTTTTATATTTTATTTTTTTTACGCATTCGTCTAGTACTGTGGAAAATTTTTGATACAAAAAAAATAGAACAAAACTGAATACTTCTAGAGAGTGGTCCCAGTTTTGTAAATTTCCTGAAAATCTAAAAAAGATAAATTTTTTTTCTCAATAGAATAAGTTCCGATTAGAGCAAACATTTCACTAACTGGTTGATTCCAGCTTATGCGCGGGTCCAGAATCGCAACAATGTATTTTTTCAGATTTGTATGGTTAATATTGCATGCGCATTTTAATCAAAATTTATTATTAATTTGTAATTATTACCATGAATTTTTATGAGTGGATATTTTGCAGTTTCCCCGATCACTTCAACAGATTGGAAATCAACCTTCCCTGGAGTAACAACTGGGGTATTAGTATGGTATCCAACTATATTTCCTGAAAAAAAAAAACAATACCTCATTTAAAGTGGTGTGCATGTTATAAGAAACGTATATTGAAGAATAGTATGTCCACTTTTACACGCGTAAGTTATTTAGACTTTGAAAGTAATCAAAGGTTTTTCTACTTAATCATGTCCATGCTTTAACGTACTACGTAAAGTGGATCCGTCTATGACTTTACATAAAAAAGCCATCGACGCTTAATTTTGAATAAATTGTTATTCATCAAATGCACTTATGTTATACTAGGATCATCTCTGAATGAACCAGGACATTGCAAAAGTCTTCTCACTTTATAGGTTACTCAACTGATGCATGTCCCTGTGTAAAACGACAAAAACTGGCAAATTATAAGTCCGTGTAAAATTAGTAATGAAAGGATACAGAGTAAAGAACATGAGACAAAGTCTCCACGAAATTGTGATTAACCCAAGCAATGGGACTACGCTTTTATTGTTGTTCTTCATATTAAAGCCACCTTTATCTTATTTTTGCAGTTTCATAAATCACTCTCCTTTTTATATTGTTTTAAATGACGTATTTATGACTTATTACTATTTTGTGATGCATATAAACGGCAATTTACTAAAACTGTAGTAAATTTGGGTTCTGCATATTGACATTTCGACAATTTATGTCTCATTAGTGCAGTTGAAAAATCAACAAAAAATCAAAAGGCAATACATATGAAAAGATGATTGAGAACAAATATCATTAGGGACCTAAAAAAATGTTTGTTAAATAACTCCACCCTTTCTTTCAGCAACATAGATACCTGCATATGCTGGTCCTGTTCCGAACATAACATTATACTCATTGTCCAGGTTTGCAAATATGCCATCAGATGTTTGTCTGCGTCGCCTCACTAGTTGTTTACTTTTGGTAAAACTGCATTTGAATACTCCCCCTTCAATTGTTACGATTTTGCTGGACAGCCCAGCTTGTCCCTGAAAATTTGTTTTTGGAAGATATCATGAATGTCCCCTGTGGTCATCATTTTCTTACTCCTTACAAATATATTATATCTAAGAATACAATTAGCTATAGCGCCTAATAAAACCATACATTACAATTAAGCCAAACGAAAACTGGTAAAAGAGCGGCATGCTAAAACCATATATATAACATACAAGTAAAACAGAAAAGTGTGCTGCAAAAGAGTTAAAAACGATAATGAGATAAAGTTTATATCTATAACAAGAGACGAAGGCTGAATTAAAGATGGTATTTTATTATATTAACCATAATGTTACACGTGTTGCACAATTTACAACAGACCAATTCAGAAATTCGACTTTCGTAGTCGTAAATGACGTTGTGTACGTAATGTACTGTAAACCAACTTATTTTCGAGAACGATTTATTTTCGCGATCTTTGCGAGCGTAAAAATATCGCGAAGATAAGTCGTCGCGAGAAAAATGAAGACACACATACACATACAAAGATGAACAACACGGACCCAATAAAAACATGGGTGAGATCAAGTGAACCGGTGACACCGGTAGAGTAAAATACGTTTGGTCCGACTAAAAACGTTTCTTAATCGATCCATTATACAACCTTTAAACTTAACTAAATACCGAAGTTACTGTGAATTTACTTTCTGCATATGCGCATTTCGACAAATTATGTCTCATCAGTGCAGATAAAATCTAAATGTTTGGAAGACCATAGAATCAAAAATGTTTAGAAACTGACAGAGAACAAATAACCAAAGTGATCTAAATGTAAAGCCAAAATCTGCTAAGGACAGAGCTTTGCATGAGGGAGATACTCCTTAGTTTTCAATAAAATTTACAAAATTTTAGATATTAATACAGTCAACGCCCAGAAAACGAAGAAAAAACATTATTAAGTTAAGAACAGTTCAAATACATCTTGGATGTTTTAAAATAGACTTCTATTTAAAGTTTCATTTTCTTTTGTTGCATTTTCAAATCTATGACAGCTTCAGTTCCAAACAAAAGGAAAACTTTCGAAATAAAAATCAGCGATACGATTTTGAATTCGTTTGTACGATTTAAAAAATCATTTATACAATTTCTAAATTTATCAAGTGGTCTACCTGTATTGGGTTTTATTTGTATGTTTATTGTACTATAGGGAAACGGGATAGAGAAAGGGGGGTTTGGGTACCCATAAACCGGTTTAATCCTACCACTGGCTGTTGCCAGTGCCGGTACCAAGTCCGGCTATCCCGAGTTCTTATGGTTATCTATGTTCGTCCTTTGTCATTTTATTGTTTTTCTTGTGCAGTTCCCTGGTTGATTGTGACATGTGATTGTAATGTTCGGCCATTATAAATGTTTCCTGTTATCTTCCCTTCATCAATTATGAAATTTTGTTTAGAACTAAGGAGTATCTCCCTTCTGCATAGCTCTGTCCTTAGCTGAGTTTAGCTTTTCTATTTAGATCGTATTGGTAATTTGTTCTCTACCAGGTTCTACACATATGTCGGGTTACGAATTTCCAAATGTTTTGATCTGATCTGCACTGAAGAGACATAAGTTGTCGAAATGCGCATATGCAGAAAGTAAATTCACAGTAACTTCGGTATTTTATTATCTAAAATTACAAACGATTATCGTCTTTACGTATTTTTGATATCGTCCTGACAATTATTGAAATATTTCAAAAGGGTTATTCATAGTTTTTAAAATCGTACTAACAATTTCTAAAAATCATACAAAAGATTTTTAGATTTCGTACAAACTATATTTTAATAGTAAACTTAATCGTACGATTCTTTGCAATCGTACAAACTATTTTAAAAATTGTTTCGACGGTTTTTTTTTATTACAGTTAAAGAATGTTTCAGAGTAATTAATTGAATTAAAGTGCTTCGCAAAAGGGGCGAACAAGATGACTGAGCGCGCAAACATACTTTAGCTAACTTAAAGACCGTGCAATTTATTTAATATACAGAATTTTATGTGTGAAAAAAAAATGAATACTGACATCCTGCCATTAAAACAGAATCTTCTACTCATGTATATTCATCAGTTTATTAAAGCTATATGCATCCAATAGTTAATAAATGTGTTTTTGTTCTACATACGGAAAAGTTGTATTTTATATTGATGTTGTGTCAAATATTTGTTTACTTTTATTATATAAATACCGATTAGATTGTATTTGAAAAATTACCTGAGTTATCGATCTGTTGCCACTTTGAATATATTTTCTTACATTTGTTCATTAATTTGCGATGGTAGTCGCGACAGTTTATGAAGGTCGTTTGATCATCTTGATATTACAGAAAGTTAGCGCAGGTTCGATCCTTGGACCGGGGAAATT
Source organism: Modiolus philippinarum (assembly GCA_002080025.1). Taxonomy (NCBI): domain Eukaryota; kingdom Metazoa; phylum Mollusca; class Bivalvia; order Mytilida; family Modiolidae; genus Modiolus; species Modiolus philippinarum. The sequence goes on along the minus strand of MJUU01043412.1, from coordinate 141,054 downwards.
TTTCCCACAGGAAACTTAAGCTTCATCTAATATTTAGGTGATACATAACAGAAGGTCAAAGTTAGCATATAAGTGAATGAATATGCATAAGAATTAATAAGGTAAATAATTCGGGGTGAGTAAATAATTTGAGGTAAATTATCAATTACAGTGCTTCAAAATCGAGAGAATCAATGGAAAGACAAAACAAAGATGAATAGTCCAAGGCATTCATAGGAATTAAAGTGTCTTGAATAACAAAAGAAATGCTCATAACAGGTCTTTAAATTTTCTTTTTACCTGGCACCAATATAACTGTGATTAATTATTCGCGCTTTCCAAAATATAAATATTCATAATATAAATAACATAAATGAAACAAGCCTATATTTCAATATATGTACATTTGTAATTTTTACATTACTCTGTCCATTATTATAACTTCTCTCAATATCTGTACTTCCAGCAACATTAAAACAGGCCACGACTTCGTCACTACCCTATAATGAAATCATATTGTTATCAAGCCAAACTTAAAAACTTTATTTTCATGTATAAACTAAAATCACGAATCAAAGATATCATTAAAAAAGCATTTGGCGATTCAAACAAGAATAGAATTCCTGGGTCCCCGCCAGTAAAGCAGTATACTAATATACTGTATATGAAATTGCAATAATTTCAAACATTCAGGGCTGTTCCAGAATTAAATGTGTGGGGATACAAAAAGTATCGACCGACGCTGATGTTCGAACTTGACAAAGGTATTAGTTGTATTAAAGTCCTTTTAGAGCATCCATAGACCAATTTATTGGCCATTTGGCTACAAATTCTACGGTGCTGTTGAAAAACTGTAGAATTGGTGATAAACTTTGTTACGTTGTGAGCATTTATAAACTGGATTTTTTATTTCTTATACATAGGTGATTTCATGTTTTTGGTTATTTCAAACAAATTTTAAAAATGTGAAAATTTTTGTTGTAACATGTATAATCAGTTGAACATTTTATTTATGGTTAATTCACATACTTTTGGAGATATTGTAAATCATTTTTAGTATTATTTTGGTATAAAACACAAAATCAGTAATTTATTTATGGGAGATAATAAATTTATCAAGAGAGATAACAGAACACGAAAAATTATCTCACATCAATAAAACAGGGGTTTTCACATTTTCTCCCCCAAAATGCTATACATTATTAAATCTTTGTGGGCATATCAAAATTTGTTAAAGTAAATATCATTTACTTATATTTTTATTCATAACCTATTTACATAAAAACGATGCAAAGTCTTTGCAAAATTAAAAACAGGAATTTCCCTCATCTAGGAAGGCTATTATTAAATATGAAAATACTTCAACATGCTCAACAACCAAACAATTTAAGATTATTTCCAGAGGTAAGTTCCAACTACTCAATTTGTTAAACCGATTCTACAGTTTTTTAGCAACTATTTAGTTGTTAATCTGTAGAATTGGTAGCCAAATGGGCAATGCAATTGGTCTAAGCTTACTGTTGAAGGACAGTAACATTTGGTATAAATTGCATGAAAATCCGTCATAATTTGTAGCCATGAGAGCGCTTGCAAGGTTCAAATTTTCATATAACGGGAGTCATTATTGTGGTCGAGCTCCCATAACTCCAAAAGAAAATATTGACCAAGGCTGACCTGACCTGACTTGACCTGGGTATAAACATTTGGTATAAATTTCATGAAAATCCGTAAAAATTTGCAGGCATGAGAGCGATTACAAGGTCAATTTTTGGATAGAACAGAGTTTTTTTTTTTGTGGTCAAACTCCAACAAAAAGTATCAACCAAGGCTGATTTTCGAACTCGACCAAGGAATTAGTGGTATTTGGTATAAATTTTATGATAATCCATCAAAAATTTGTAGACATAAGAGTGGACGGACGAACAGACACATGGATGCACGGACACCCGGCATTTTTAAGTCCCCGCTCCGCGTTGCGATGGGGAACAAAAAAAAAATATGTTGTATTGAGTTATAAATCCTTATTTTTCTCAAAAACCAAAAAAGGAATGGAAAACGTATGCAGTATACTTAATTTTCTAATTGATAATATATTTGTCACATCTGGAGGTGCTATTAATTAACATGAAGTTGGCATACCAGTGGGCACTAATTGTGCTCTTCTACTTGAAGACATTTTTTTATATTCTCACGAGACTGAATTTATTCAAGACCTCGTAAAAGATCATAAAATAAAAATTGCTAGATCCTTCAGTCTCACTTATAGATATATTGATGATGTATCTTTTGCTAAATGGATCCCATTAATATACCCACCAGAACTAGAGATAAAGTAAACGACAGAAACCATAAGATCTACATCTTTTTGGACTTACATCTCGAATTTGACGAAAATGGTCATTTCAGACGGTACTAAAATTTACGACAAAAGGGACGATTTTAATTTAAAAATCATCAACTTCTCTAAAATGGACAGTAATATTATTTATATGGAATATAAGTTATATAGAATTAGATTGTCAAATTGTAAAGGTAAATGTCATTATTGTAAACAACATTTTTCAGATTCGGATTCTTTATTTACACTCAGACATATAAAATACAATGTGTAACATGAGGAAAATACAATAAATAACTTAAATTAAATTGACAAGAAGAGTAGATTGACAGCAAATGTAAACAAAAACATATACATTACATTAATATATATATATACACACAAATACACACACATAAATTATAAAAATAACAACAATGAAAATAACACTTGCGAAATATAATATTAATCAAAAGAATACAGAACAGGAGAGCATTTCATATATCAGATTATTTTTTGTAATTTAAAGACAAATAATGATATCCGCTTTAAAAGAGCACTGTTACATAATTTTAACATTCCCTTCATTTTTGACTTACTAGGATTTCTACAATAATATTCCGGTATTAAATTTTGCCGGAGATGAGACAAAGTGTCATCTGTACACACAAAAAAGTAATGGAATTCATCTCCAATACCATTTCGGCACAGATGACAATATCTCTGATCTCTAGGGACGTTTTGCCAACGTCCAGTTTCAATCGGTATTAAATTTCACATTATTAGTTCTGATTTTTGTAATGTTTGTTTGGTGAGATTCGGACAACCTTGTTAAATAATTTTCCATACAAAATTCAGTTTTAAATATAGAATAAAATTCTCCACGCGAAGACATTTCCATATCAGAGAACCATTTTTGAATAAACTGGTCACATAATCGCTCTTTAAGTATATGTTTCAACGTACAAAATTTTATACTGGCTTGACTAGTATATATATATCTAAGGCCAGTATTATCAAAAATAGATTTCATAAACTGAATCCATTTAAAATTACATTCTCCACTTTGTTGCAAAGAAAACATTAGCCTATATAAAGTACTGCTAAGTTTAGATTCATTTTGCATTAGTCTACACCAGAATGAAACCATTCTTAATTTTACTGAGACATCTAACGGGAATCTACCTAATTCGGCGTATACCATGAAGTTTCGGGTTGACTGTCGCAAGTTAAGAATCCTTTTGCAGAATTTCAAGAACACTTTTTCTGTTACTTGAAGACTTTCGAAACCCCAAACCTCACAGCCATACAACAATATTGGTTCTACTAAGGAATCAAATAATTTCAACTGTATTTCAGTTGGAATGTTATTATTTCTCACTCTTTTTAGGATAGAAAAAATATATTTTTGTGACTGTTCAACTATTTTTTTCCTATCATCTAAAAAACTACTATTATATTAAAATATGATTCCCAGATAAGTAATAAAACCAACAATTTCTAATCTTTCCCCATTCAATACAAATATATTATTTTGTTTGCACTTTCTTTTACTGAACACAATAATCTTTGTTTTATTTATATTAACTGACAATTTCCAAATCTGACAATAACTTTGAAAAATATTTAATGCTTTTGCATACCCTCTGGTGTTTCCGAAAAAATAACAGTGTCATCAGCATAAAATAACAAGAATAATTCAATATACATAGGGATATTTTCCTGTACCTTTTCATTAATCTTATCTAGCGGAATGGCGTCTAAATTTTTAAAGTATGTCCCCAAATGGTTTAAAAACATAGAAAAAAAGGAAAGGAGATAAATTTTCTCCTTGTCTAATCCCCTTCATACAAGTAAAAAAATCTGATTTTTTATCATTATGAACTGCACAAGATTTAATATTGTCATACATATTATATATAATCCGAAAACACTTCCCTTTGATATCGATGTAATTTTTTCCATAATCCCGTTCGCCAAACAGTATCAAAGGCTTTCCTAAAGTCAACAAAGGTACAATAGAGTTTCTTTCCATAAGAGAAGTAAATAGATATCAATGCATACATAATAAAGATATTATCACAGGTAGAGTATCCCTTCCTGAAACCAGACTGATTTTGTGAAATAATTTCAAACTGGTTTGACAGAAAGGTCAATCTATCATTGACAATAGATGTAAATAATTTACCAAGACAACTAATAAGTGTAATACCTCTATAATTATCTGGGTCATTTATATCACCCTTATTTTCGAATACAGGTCGAATTAATCCTTCAGACCAACTTTCAGGGATAATTCCTGACTCAAAAACAATATTAAATAACTTACAAAATATATAGACCATAATTGGCGATGAGTATTTAAAGTACTCATTAATTATATTATGTTATTGAAACACAAGTTCACCTTTTCTATAATTGTAAAATTGTGTATCCTTTGGTTTTATTTATCAATGAAATTTTTTCCCAAGTAGATATAACTGAAAAATTTTGCACTTCAAGAAAAAAATATGATACTTGGTTTTTATGAGGGATCGAAGAAGGGGTTGTTGTTGTCAAATATTATTATTATAATTGCAAAATGGGCTATTTGGAAATTGAGGTGTAAAGTAAAATTCAAAAATATTAATCCAAGTTTTTTTTAGATATTAAGAGATTTTTTTTGAAATAATTAAAGGCTAATCTTAATGTTGAACTGAAAATAAAGAATAAATTCAAACATAACATAGATAATTATATCAAAGATATATTAGCTATCAATGGTTAATAAATAATTTTGATAGTTGTTTTTGTGTGATTTTTGAAAAGTATATTGAAAATTATGTAGTAGTAATTATTTTAATAATGCTAAATATTGTTATTATTTGTGTATGTTAAAGTGTATTTTATAACATGGACCCTGTCAATGGCAGCCTGGGCAATTGACAGAAACAACGGTAGTAGAATACCGAAGGAACAAAGGGGTGACATTCACAAAAATCGAAGTCCAAAGACAGGGCAAAAACGAGAACACAGAAAACAATGACGTTAGACACAAAAACAATGACGCCAGACAGACACAAAGCACAGAACCAGAAACCACAACATTCAGAACAAAGGCACTCACAGTGTGAACTCCAGTGAAACTGAGAGTGACATCAGGTGCTCCGGAAGGGTAAGCATGTCCTGCTCTGTTAACAGCACCCGTCACACTGTGAGTGATTCAATCCGGGAAAATGTCAAAGTCGGTAGTCAAATCCGGGAAGACGTGAATCTAGCTGAAAATGTCCACTTTCATTTGGGATACTGACACGTCATATCTTTCAATGATGCTATGGTGACGGCCATAGAATTTCTTGAGGGATGAAATTAACAAAGGTTGAACAAATCCCTGACTAAGCAGTTTTTGGGACAGTGTTTTTGCTATGTTCAAAAAATCACTGTACAAACTACAAGCTCGACAGTAACGAATCAACTGTGAAATGTACACTCCATAGGCTGGAGAGGTAGGTATATTGCTGCTAAGAAAGGGAAAGTTCACAATGGGGAAATTAAAATCATCACGCTTGTCATATAGCTTAGATTTCAAACGTCCATCTTCGTCAATATACAATAAAAGATCTAAGTACGAAGCTGAAGTAGGTGTTTCAGTTGTTTCTTTAATTTCAAGCTCATTTGGATAGATCTGATGTAAATAATCCTTAAATTTAGGATTATTAAGAGAAAGCACATCGTCTATGTAGCGGAAGCTGAAATTAAAGGACTGGGCTAAATGTTTTCGTTTTCTTTGAATAAGCCCTTGTAAAAACTTGGCCTCGTACGAGTAGAGGAAAAGGTCAGCTAAAAGCGGCGCACAGTTTGTTCCCATAGGAATCCCTATTGTCTGTTGGAAAACACGAACCTCCAAATTCGACAAAAATATTGTCGATCAAAAATTCTAACATTTTGATTACGTCAGTCTCGGTGTACTTCTTATTTGAATCGGTGTGGTTCTTAACAAAGTAACAGGCAAAATTACAAATAAAGAAATAAAAAAAAAATGGACAGTAATATTCCAGCTTTTCTGCTTACGGAGTGAACGTTTCACAGTTGATTCGTCACACGAGATCTAGCACAAATTACACAGACTTTATAATTAGACATAGTTATCTCCGTGACTGCCTTATCAAAGCTTGAAAAAAATTCCGTTTCATACGATCATTAAAAAAGTTGTTGAATAGATATCAGTCCCTTGTGGAACATTTTGAAGTTCCTGTCCGAACTTAAATTCAAGATTCTTCTTTTACTTAGTACTGGGATGATCTTACCTTTCAACTGTCTACAACCTTTCAATAACAATTACTCTTGAGTTGCTACCGGACCCCACCGCAATGAGAGGGGAGGTTTGGCATGCCATAAAACCGGTTTAATCCTCCCTGTCTTAGGAAATACCTTACCAATTCAGGGCCTTTGCGGTCGAACATTGTTTCCGGTGGTTTCTACCTGATTTGTCTTTATATCTCATAGACTTCGGCTCTTTACAACTCTGTTCGGTAATTTTGTTATTACTCCAATTAATCATATTTACTTCATCAATTTATTTTATTTTATTATATTTTTTAGACTTCAACTAGTTGACAGTATTTTCAGAATAAATTTCCAAATGAATACCGAAGCAAGGACCAAAACATCAAAAATCCAGAATACATGGCGATATAAGGATAACATACAGATAGAGAACGTAAATGACGAAGACGAAACAAACAAGACATGATATAAACGCTACAAAAAATAAAGCACTAACAGTGTGAACCGTTAAAAAAACAGGAGTGTAATCAGGTGCTCCGGATTTGCAAACATAACCTGCTTCACACGTAACACCCATCGCACAACTAGTTAACTAGTTAAAATATATATGGTGTTGAAAGATCAATTCAGTAGCTGGTTTTTTTTTGTTTTCTTACCCTAAGATAAGACCAGTTATATCCATAGTACATGTTACTTCTCTTACCCTCAAACAGTACCAAGGTAAAGGTATACCAAGTCCGGCTGTCCCGAGTTCCTATCGTTGTCTACGTTTGTCTTTTGTCCATGTGTAGTTCCATAGCAAATTGTGGCATGTAATTATAATTTTCAGCCATTGTAGGTGTTTCCAGTTATCTATTTTTTACTTTGAAAAACATCCATTAAACTCTTAGTATTTAAATAGTTTCAAGGACAAATATTTCGCATAAACATAGAGGATGGAGACATACCAGTTTGAAATACAAAACAACACTGAATGATGTTGTTAATCAAAATCTCCAATAATTATTGTTTTACTATATACATCACCAAGCTACAGTTCCAAATAAATCCGATGAAACGTGTACTTCACACCAACGTTTACAATGTGTATTGTGAGGTGACTTATAATTTTTTTTTATTTCACTAAAAAATCGCAATTTTTCATCTCCATTGTCTTTCTGTAAATGACAAGGGAAATTAGCTTTACCACAACCCATACTCAATACCTGAAAAATCATATAACTTGGGAGCAATATCTCATTTAATTATATAAGAATACCATAGTTAAAGTAAATATATTTTCTGCAGATTGCCATTTTGACAACTTGTGTCTTTCAGATCAGGTCAAAATATAATCATTTAGAAAACCATAAACCGAAATATGCGTAAAATCTGATACAGAACAAAAAATTGGATCTAAAGGAAAAGCAAAAAAAAAAAAAAAAAACGGCTCGGGACATAGCTGATGGAAATACTCCTTAGATTAAAACGGCTCAGGACATAGCAGTAGTTATAGGTTATGCATATCCCGTGGCCGCCGCTTTGCTTCGCCCACGGGATATGCATAACCAGTATAGGGTTATATAGAATAACAAAAAAAAAAGTTTAGCAAACCTCCAAAAAAAATTTTTTTGAGAGCCGGGAGTACAGCGAAGGAGAAAAAGTTTGGTGGGGAAAAGTGAGAAAAAAATCCAAAAGTACAGTAAAAAAATTTAAGAAATGTGATTTAAAAATCTAAAACTTAGTCATCTGTAATTCTTCTTCATAAAAAGAACCTATAATTTTTTCATCTTTTAAATCTTTTATTTTATAAGTAACAGGATTTGTATTTAAAACTTTTTCAATTACAAATATTTCTCTTCTCCAACGAGTTGTATATCCCTTTTCAAATTTACCCTTCTTTTTTGTTATCCTCACACGATCACCAACTTTGAATTTAGGATTTCGCTCGTTAATTTTTTCTTCTTTTTCTGGATATAAATTTTTATACACGGTTAATTGGTTTTTAGATTTACTCGCTTCAACGGGCGTCATTTTAATCGAAGAATGAACCGTATTATTATAATTTTTAACTAATCTATCCAACACATCATAATACTTAAATGATTGATTTGCAGTAAAATATTTATACATATGTTGTTTCATTGTTCCTATCGAGCGTTCCACTACACTGCTTTTTTCTTCATTTTCGGTTGAATATAACTTTATGTTATTATCTTTGAACAATTCCTTTAAATGCCGATTGTAAAATTCCGAGCCTTTATCTGACCACACAAAGGAAGGTTTTCTTTCTTTAAATAATGTTTTAAATGCTTCACTTACTGTTACACCTGTTTTATTTTTCAATGGAATTAACCAACCATATTTACTAAATACATCTATAACTGCTAATAAGTATTTATAATGTTTATTTTGTTTTGAATATTTTTGCCCACGTTTGATCCACAGAATGAACATAAACACGTCTTTTAGGAAAAACACTTACAACTCTGCGATGTAATTCATCTGCTAATTCATTTGTTAGATTTGTAAGCACCATTTTTAAATAACTAAAACTGTTTTCTTAAAAATGACAGAAGGAAAAATCTGTACTAAATGTAAAGAATATAAATATTTATATGAATATGATAAAAATAAAACAAAACCAATGGATGTTAAATCTGCCTGTAAAGAATGGAAAACATATTTCGTATGCTATTGCTTCAATAAACTTAAAATTATTCCAAGGTTGTGTTTGTAATCATATAAAACGCGAAGATAACAGTATTGTAAAAAATCTTCCAGAAGAACAATTAAATAGGTTACTTTATAAACATATAAAGCTATCAAACCGATATATTAAAACCAAAAGAATTTAATAAAATGTATAATAATATAGAAGTTAAAGCAGAAGTAAATAAATCATGGAAAAAGAAATTAGGTAATGGAATATTTACTTCAAAAGATAAACAAAATAAAAATTTTCTGCAAATATTAATTTACTAAAAAGAAAAGAACCAGATTCATTTGAAATAATGCATCCATATAATACTTCTAAAATTGATTCTGATATGCTAGACCGGTATAATATTAATCCAAATGCTTTATACATTCATGAAGAAAATATTAATTATTAATTTTTTAATATACATTTCATGTTTATTTTAATTTCCAAGCAACAAAACCAGTTAATGCCATACCACCAATAACAAATGCAATCTCTCTTTTTTCTGATCTTCTGATGGAGTATAAAAATCACTTAATACTGGTTTAAGATCCAAAACTGAATTTGAAGGTAAATCCAATTGTTTACCAGTAACATTGTAATATTCTCTCATAGCTTGATCAACATCATCAAAAGTTTGAACAGCATGATTTTCTTTTCTTAATTGTTCATTAATATAACCTAATCTTTGAATTCTTCTTTTATTCCATTCTTCTGTTGCTTTTTCTAATTTTTCTATTGCTTTATCATGTCTTATTTTTTCTTCATTTGCATTACTACCAATATGTGAAAATAAATAATTACTACCAGAAAATGCTAAAGCGTTTGTTATTGCCCCACCAAGCATCATTGCTAAAGCACTTGCCATTTTTTAAGAAAATAAAATAAATCATTAATCAATAATCAACATGTCTTTTGTTGCCATTGCAAGCAGTATATCAATGGATAACATAAAAATATCATTCATGTTAAAATCTACTTTTGGTGCTGGCCTTCTAAATACTTTTTACCTATTTCTGCATATCCAACTGTTAACAATGTTTCCACTCCAGCATGATATAACATATTTGCTATTTGTTTTCCGTCTTTTGGTGTTGCCATTTTTATATAAAAATAATTAGTTTTCTATTCTTTTTTTATTTTTTTAATTGTTCTTATTTTTGAATTCTTCTATTTCCTCTTCTATTTCTTTTTTTAATTTTTCTTTTTTTTAATTTTTCATAATTCACATAATTTTAAAAAAAACTATTTATAGCCGTTAAAAAGAATGCTGAAAAAAGTAACTCGTTTATCATTTCATCTATTTTTTCTATTTTAACCATTTAAAAAAAAATAAAATTAATTAATTAATTTCAAACGGGTTAATTTCTTTTTCTGGTTTTTTTAAAGGGATTTGCTCGCTTGGTTTTTCTTTACCAAACATGATTTCTCTAATCATTTTTTCTCTTTGTTTATAAAAAAAACAACCCCAATCCACCTACTACCCCAATTGATAAACATAGTGGTAATATGTAATTTTTGTTACAATTTTGTTTGTTTGTTGGCCATATATGATGAAACGAATCTGTAGTTTCGTTATCTTTTGTTACTTGGAGCTCACCAGCTTGTTTAATTCAATGTTTTCTTTTTTTAATTTTTCTGATTCTTTTCTTTTTAATTCAGCTTTAAGCTTTCTTGCTTCTACACCTTTCCTACCAGCGGCTACTCGTTTTGGATTTTTTTTGTTGAGGTTTTTTAGATTCTTTTATTTCTTCTTTAGTTTCTTTTTTGTTTTCTTCTTGTTCAGAATTTTCATTCGTCATTTTTTATGTCATTATTTTCGTCTTTTTTTTTTGGAAATCAATATGTCTTGCTGTTGTTAACATTGCAGTAAAAGGAGCAAGATACATTCCATATCTATAGTACAGTTCACAACATACATTAGTTAAAGCGTGATTGATAAAAGGATCTTCCCCTAAGTCTTGCATTAAATTTGGTGGATTAACAACATTAAAGTACTTTGATACACCCATAACATATAAGTTAATAAAAGAGTTTCCTAATGTTTTGGTCATACTGGCCCCTAATCTTGCTTCATATTTACAATATAATTTATGTATTTGTTCTGTTGTCATTGTATCAATTTCTGACAATTGTAATTCTTTACCCAGATATTGCTTACTACCACCACCAGCAACAACGGCTGATAATCTTTCACGTTTTTTTCTAAAAGGGAACCTCTAGCTTCGCTCGCTTTATCATCATCAATATTTATGTTTTCAACGATTTGCTCATTTAAAAATTCTTCAGCGTTCATTTTATATATTTTATTTTTGATTTTTATAAAACCAAATACAAAATAACCAACTAATGATAATACTGCAGTGTTTGTTATAATTGTTAGTATTTCTAATAGCATTGCTTTTTATTGCTATTTTTTGTTATATAACTTAAGCATTTCTTAAGCATTTCTTAAGCATTACTTAAGCATTGCTTAAGAATTTCTTAAGCATTACTTAAGCATTAGTTTTTTTTCTTATTTGGAAATACTAAATCATAAGCATGATATTTATTTTTTTATATTTTTACATGTTTTCAACCCGAGTGGTCTTACATAAAAAGGAGTATCTTTGTTTTCTATCTTTTCAGCAAGATGAGAAGGACACCAAACTTCATCATTATTTTCGACAGATAAAATTACACTCTTACCAAAACTTGTGTTAACATATTTATAATCAGTGATTTTGTAAATTTTATCAATTTCTAAGTCGGTCCATTTTTGTGTATTGTGATCTTTTTGTTTTTTTAACAATCTATCAAATTCTTCTCTCTTCATTTTTAAAGAAATAAAATTTAATAAACTATTCGCTCGCCTAATCAATTACCCAATAACCAGTAGGTTGGTCTGTCTTTAATATTAATTTACGATGTTTCTTTTTTTTAAGTTCTTCCTTTATTTTTTGTCTTTCTTCTAAAGTAGGAATAACATCATTTTCTCTTAGACAATTATCAAAACTATCTCTATCTTTTGCGTAGAACATACATAACCATTTTGTTTGTTCTCTCAAGTCTTTTAACACTGAATTATATCTCTGTGAAATTACCCAGGCCGATTGTTCAGCGTGTCTCCCTGAAAATGCAAGTTCAGAAAGCATATCCCTTTTTTTTTGTTAATTCTTTTGTTGCACTACAATCATCAATAATGTATAATGTTGGATAACCGGCATATTTCTTAAAAAACATTCTTAATAGTTCTTGTAATTTTTCTTCTTCATTTACAATAGGATTAACAATTATTAGATTTTTTGTTTTTGGTTTTCTAATATCACCAATCCATTTACGATTTTTGTATGCCTTGTTCCATTGAATAGTTGGACAAAGTATAACAATATACTGTACAGCTCGCATGGAAAACGCAAAATCCTTGTTGTCATCATGGACAAATTTTGCCAAACGTGGAATTCCACCGCGATCTTAAACGTGGACAGCTTAATTGAGAACGTGGACAAAATATTTTCCTGTGTGGACCCCTCGTGACATCGTGTTGAACGCAGAATAATCGCGGGTCAACATTTAGAAATCATTGAAAATATAACTAGAAAGGAATGAGCTTAATGTCAACAAATGATCATTTTCCTCCAAATTATTATAGTCATAAAGTTCGGCAAGTTGAAGTTAAAATAGAATTTTCTTTGCAACAAGTTTTCCCATGCGATCGTCATAGTTATTTTAGAATTACGATAATTGCAAGCCTCAAATACTTTGCTTGTCTCGTTGACGTGAAAAAAGCCATGTATTTTCTGTCAAATTAATGTTCTTTAAAATATTTCAAGCCGAAATTTGCACGGATAGAAAATAAAATAAAATATTCAATGTCAACAGCAACAATCCTTCGGCGTCTTATAGTTGCGTAATTGACACTTGTCAGGTCTCAGTAGCAAAATATTCTGTCAAAAATCGTTTTCTATCAAATCTTTATCATAAATAGCTTAAAATTTAAAATAAAGCCTGGATATAACACATAAAGCAGGAGTGCTTTCGCAAGCCATTAGATTATATACATAATAGATACGCATAGGTAATTTTCTAAAAATAGAACTAAAAACCGACCAATGGAAAAAATCAATATCTCAGGTAATATGAATACACATTAGGTAGAGACGCTCAATCAACAATTGAAGCATGCTTTTGATAACAAATACACATCTAGGAATGTTGAATGTTTTATTTATTTATTTACATGCATTTGGATTACGTTCATGAACTATGATACGATTGGGACAAATAATGAAATGTTTATAGTCCAAGGATACGATTGAAGAAAGATGTAAACTCGCTTTGCATGTTTGCGACAAAATCAAACATATGTACATGTAAAAATTAATTTCTCTGTGTGGCTGCGATGGCTCCACGAGGATTCCGTTTTCAAAAATTTGTCCACGTTGGGTCACGTAAATTAAGGTGGACATCCGCGATCGTCCACCCTGCTACACGGAATCAGCTGATCAGTCCACGTCGCGAAAATCCACCCAAAAACAAGGACTTTGAGTTCATCCGTGTGAGCTGTACAGTATGTAAACACTTTACAATATTCATTTTCTAATAAATCAAGAACAAACTCTGTTTTTCCACAACCGGTCTGACCACAAATAATAGCACAATGAGGGTATTTTGGTAATTCCATTTTTAAAGGGAAAACCCGCACTTAATAAATAAAATAAAAATTAAGGGTCCGTACTTAATAATTTACTTCTTTAAATCTTCCATCTTCAAAATTAATTTGTGCATCTTGTATAATAAAAATATAAACTTTTATCGGTTTATCAGCTGCTCCTGCTGTTTTTGTTATTTGAATTGTAATACCTTCAGATGCATTTTCGATTCTTCTACCTGAACCGTGTAGTGAGTTATCATCTGTTAAACGTAAATCTAACCATAAACCATAATTAGTTGTTAAGTATTTTTCTATTGTTGTATCAGATAAACATTCATCTTTTATAACTGTGTCTGTTGTTTCATTTCTTTTTGAATTTAAAGCAAAAAATCTATTTATTTCATCCCATTGTTGATCTGCTTCCATTCCTTGACTGTATAATTGATTTGGAACACCTTCTATTGTTATTTCTACTTTTGTTATTTCAGGATTATAATAAGTTTCAGTACTTGTTCTTTCAGGGTCTTCGAATAACATTAGAATACCTTTCATACTTTTAGATGGGGTAATTAGATTAATGTTCCAGAGATTATCAGATTTGTTTTTGGTTATTTTTCTGTGTCTTAATATTCTGTCATATAAGATAACCATTTTACCATCAATTTGCTGTCTTATTTGACTTGCTAATTCAGGGTTAGAAACCATATCAAATTGTAGGCAAATGTTTTTAATTTTATATTTTGCATCTGCATCCGTTGAATGGATTACTTTATTATAATCATTAAATGTAAGTTCATATTCAAGTCTGTCCCCTAGACCAGCTTGGTAAAAAGGCATGTGACTTTCTAATATTTCAAAATCTAGTGGAATACAAAATCTGTTTTTGAATGTTTTCGCTATGGCTTGATCTCCTACATTTTCTGTTTTATCTCCTGCTCCAATTCTATGTTTTAACATATTTGTTGTACCAATACCTTGGTATACCATATTTGTACGTTTAGTGGTAGTTTTCCACAAATCAACATAACAACGATAAATATCACTATCTTCTATTGACATAACTTCATTCCCACTTATTCTAATTGTTGTTTTTTTTAACTATTGCTCTTCCAAGGTTTTGGTAAACAGTTGAATTTGCATCTTTAGATTCAATTTCTAATTCAAAAGTTAATCTGGTCGTTCCGGGAACAATAACATCATTACTACTTAGATTAGGAAATCTCACTAATAACTGTTGATTTTTGTCAATAGTTGAAGGATTATTAGTTATTTTAACACTTTGACGAATACCTTTTGCAGCATGAGGTTCTCTTAATTTTCTGTAAGGATTTAATTTTTTTCCGTAAGCCGACATTTTTAAGGAATAATTGTTTATAAAAATAATTCAATTACCGCTGATACTAGAGTATTGAGACATCCTGAATTATCCATCTCATTAATAAAACTTATTCTGTCTACAGCCTCAACTTTTAAAGGTGTTTTAAAGTTAACATATTCATAAAAATCTTTATCCGAACTTATTACATAACCAAATTTCTTATCACCATTAACACTCACTATGGCAGATACAAAATCTTTGTTTGTTTTAAAACATGATAAACTAAGACCTAATATCTCTCCTGGAAAATTCATGACAAAATCACCACCACCAAAACCAAAACTAAACACTTGGCCGCTTACAAATGGTCCATAACTTCCAGCAAATATATTTATTATTTTTCTGTCTGGTATGTTTTTAATTTTATCGTATAATAAATTAATATTATTATTCATCTCGTTCTCTATCTTTTTTATATCTTTAATTTTGTTGTATAATAAATCACTATTAATTTCCGTTACTTTAAACTCATTCCTCATTTTTAATATTTCCGATGCATCTACATGTTTTTTTAACACCAAATATACTCATTTTATTATATAAATTTTAAGTCATTATTTAATCCGCTAAAATTTCTAAAACACAATTAATTGTTAAACAATTACTTATTTTTTTATTATCCTCATCTCTAATTTCTAATTTAAATTATGTTATATTACCATTTACTAAACGTTTATAATCTGGTTTTTCAAATTTTACCGTTATAACATCTCCAAACTCTTTGTTTTCAACTGGAATAACAGCCAATAATGTACTCGGCGCACCATCAAGATAATTATTAGAAGTGCTAACTTGTTCTAAATGTAAATATAATGATTTATAAATAGCAAAATCTACGGGTTTGTCTCCATAATGTTTTTCGAGTATTTCAAATATACTTTTATTTTGAAATCCCAACATATTTTTTAAACTTTTACTAATCTTAAATCAAAAGGTGTGATTAAAGAAGCAATACCATTTATTTCATTTACGGATAATTTAATATTTTCTTTTGAAAATTCATCCGCTATTTGTTGGAAACTATAATAACCGTTTGTAATATTTATAGGTTGTTTCTCCCCATTTTTTTTAAACGTCCCTTTAAAATATTATGCCAACCTACGCAATATGTTATTTGTTTTAAACCAATACGTTTGTTACCATCTCTGTTATCAATATATTGTTGTAAGTTTATTGTTTTATTAATATTTGAAATAGTATGGTACATTTTTAAGGGTAAAAAATGAAGAAAGAATTTAAATATAATCCTAATGCATCATATAATCCTCACACTAAATATTCTGTAAAAGATTTGGGAAATTTTCCATCCGGTCAAAATCTTGTTAATCAATTAATATTTGTAAATCAAAAAGAAAACTTTAAAACAACTTTTACCGATTTATTTCAAAAATATCAAAACCCAACATTACACGACAACGAACCATGGAATACATGGATTCATTCTTCGTTTGATTGGTGGCAATGTCAATTCAACTTTGCAGTTTGGTGTGCAACTACAGGATGTGGTGTTTCTTATAATCTTCAAATCTTACCAATTCAATATATATGTTTCATTTATATTATTGTATTGCCAGAATCTTAAAAGAACTTAAATCACCTTTACCAACCGATTCTTCGTTCTGTTTTTACAAAAATCCCTATGACAAAGGTGCATATCAAAAAATATGTAATGAATTTCAAATTTCTCCTAATACAGATTGGAGACAAAAATTAGAAACAGCTGGTAATGGATTAGGAAGTTTTACCCAATACTATAAACCAAGTGCTGAATATAGAATAAATCATTCTCAGAATGGACCATTATTAAATATAAACGATTCAGTTAAGCATACAATCGATATAAATATGGCTTGGACAACATTTATTCTAGACAAATCAGAAGGTTTTACAAAAGTAGGCATTGAACGTATTAATGAAAGTATTAGAACGTTTGTATGGGCTTTATTAGGAGCACAATCTCAAACACGTGCAGATATACTAACAATAGGTA
Source organism: Modiolus philippinarum (assembly GCA_002080025.1). Classification (NCBI taxonomy): domain Eukaryota; kingdom Metazoa; phylum Mollusca; class Bivalvia; order Mytilida; family Modiolidae; genus Modiolus; species Modiolus philippinarum. The sequence continues at coordinate 123,808 of MJUU01043412.1, read as the reverse complement.
CAGGATTTGACGCTCAAAAACAATTCTTAGCAAACGTTCAAGATGCTATTAATAGTCCCATAGATTTACCCTCTCAGATTTCACATTATCAACGTGTTTAAAAATATGCAAGAAGCCAAGTTAATTATGGTATTGGGTTATATATGTCTCCAAGTGATATGAGATTACAAATTGGAACAATTGTTGGTTATAATAACAAAATTGTAATCGCAACAGAAAATCAAAAACTAGGCTTTAACGATGATATAAATAATAAACACGTTGAACAAGTTTCTCATTCTTTATATAAATTAGATGGAACAAAAACAAAAAAATCTTTACCAGAACCTGTTCATGATATACCGAAGCCTTCTGATAAATTTGTTCAAGATAAACAATCAAATATAGAACACGAAGAAAATAAAACAGTGTTAATATTTGGAAGTGTTGTATTAGGTATTGTAGGACTAATCATTTATAAGATTTATTAATTTATTTTTTTAAATATTCCCTGGTAACAGCATACAAAACCAAAACAAGCAAAGCCCATAAATTATTTGCAAACCAATTTACTACGTCTTTTGTTGCATTTAACAACCAAGACACAATAGCACCGATAATTCCTGGTAATGCAGCTGCTGCTTTTCCTGCAAGATAAGCTAATAGTTTTCCAAGATTTGATAATTGTTTTTTTATCCAATCTTTTGCATCTGTGTTATTTGTATTTCCACCACCAGAAGGATAAGTTTCACCACCAGAAGGAATAATTGCCTCAACAATAACACCTATAATCATTCCAAAAGCAGTTAAAACACTAACTATTGTTATTCCTTGTTCTCTAAATAATGTTCTAATTCTTTCACCTAATGTAGTGTCTTCATTTAATATTTTACGTATTGTCTGTTTAATTCTATCTAACTGGTTACGTAGTACATATCTATTATCATTAATTGCCTCCAGTCTTGCGCTTCTCCTTATTTCCAAATCTATTAATCGATTACTTATTCTATTTGTTTGATATTCATCATTGTTTTCTTTAGCTAGTTCTAATTTAATCTTTTCTTGTTTTATTTTATTATCTATATCATCCAATTTTGCTATATTATTTGCAAGCGCTTTTTTCATATCAGTAAATTCTGTTGGTAAACCAACAATCTCTCTCCATGGCAAATTAAATCGTCTTTCTGCTTCTCTCTTAAATGTTTCATCATCAATAATCGATGTTACTACTTTTTTCACAGATGTTTCTGCATCACCCGCTGTTTTTAAAAGTTTCTCTGCTTCTTGTTGGGAAGTTACATTTTTTTAAGAAATACCTTTATTATCAATTTCATTTTCTGCATTTTGTAAAGCTTTAGTAGTTTTTGATTTAGGTTTAGTAGATATATAATCGCTTAACATTAACAAAGATCTTATTTATTTGCTCCACCTCTGCGAAGTCTTTGTTGTAAAGTAGATAGAGAAATAAAACCAGTTTCTCTTTCCATAGTTAGCCGAATTTTACCATCACCAAGCTTTAAATAAAGTATTGTTAAATCTTTATCAAGTTCAAAATTTGAATAATCAATAAATTCCGGTATATATTTTTCATTTTTCTCTATTTGTTTGTAAAATTGATTAACAAATGCTTTTCTTTGTTCTTTCATTAAATGGATCATTACCTATATTCATAATAGTATCTCTACGATTCTGTGTAGTTCTCTTAAATTCATCCATATCATTTTGAAAAGAAGTGTCTTCTTCTTCTTCATCATTATTATGATCTTTGAAAGTATCCATTTCAATTTCTCCTCCTTCGGCCATTTTTTAAAAGAAAATTTAATTCACATTTTGGTGGAGGGTCATTTACTATAGTAAATTAGATATTTTCCATTTTTTTTTTAATTTCATTTCTTACTCTTGCTTCTGTATCTTCTATAAATTTTTTTCTTTCGCTGTCATTTAATACTGTTTGTGTTTGTTTTGTACGTATATTTTCTTTCATTTTGTTATATTTTTCCAATTCATCTAAAATTGATTTAAATTCATTTTCATTTATTTGTCCATCAGTTAAAGATTTTGAAATTAAATCTTTTATACTATTCAACTTGCTTTCTGCCATGGTTTTAATTTTATAATGTTTCCATGCTTTAAATGTCAGCCTACGTCTAACAAGTTTAACGCAAACCCCTAAACCTCCACACACAACAGCAACAATTTCCAATGGCAATAAAATTGGAACAGCTATTCCAACACTCGCTAAAATAACACTTGTTGATATTAAAGTAGTATCAACACCATCAGTAATATTAATTCCACGCGTATATTTTTTGTATAATGATTTATGAATATTTCTTTCATTAATAAATGTTTTCTCTATCTCTGATATTTTTTGTAATCTGTAATTCTGTCCATCTTCTTTTGGTAATTCAGGGTATAAATCTGGGGCTGTTGGTTGCTTCATTTTTAAGGGTATTTTTTTAGAATTACAGAATTACAGTTAAAACAAAATTTTCATTTGACATGACCCTTAGCAACGGTGACACTGTAGTAGCGCCGTAACCAAAAAAAATAATATTTACTTCAGCCAAATATACTGCTCAAGTACATTTACCTCATATTAGACAACAAATTAAAAGTGATGACAAAGACGTTTTTACAAAAAAAGTAAGACCTAGAAAAACAATAATACATACTTTATTATAATTATATGCAATTTAGTATGTAACATAATCGTCTTTTTATGTTCTAAATTTATGTTTTGCAAACACCGATATTGTTAGGAAACTACCCCGGTTATGCATAACTGTTTCTAAATATAACTGTCACTCAGGTAAGTAAAAATACAAAATCCAATAATCTCTGAACAACATTGAAGCGCGGGGTTGGCAGAATGCCAGTTCTATCACTGTTGATGTTTATTTAGTCAGGTAAAACATGTCTGTTAATTGACTATTGATCTTTCGCGTTCTAGCTGGAGCGCGGGGTTGGCAGAATGCCAGTTTATTTCATTCATGTCGTAAAACCCGATAACTGATAAATTCTATATAAATGCAGACCATCGATTTTAGTTTGTAATTACACCAAAGGATCGAAGTTAAGAGAAGATTGTGTTTCAACCTGTATTGCTGGTTGATTTTGAGTGCTCCAATACCTCCTAATCTCCTCACTAAATAAAAACATTGCTTTCAATTCTTTTCTCACGGAATAGACTTCAATAAAAGGTAGTCCAACAGTAGAAAACCTTTGCATGTATGGTCTTAGCAAACGTGATATCTCCCTTAGTTTACGGGAATATGAAGATGATATTCCGATATTCTGTTTTAACCGATCATCCCATTTTTGCTGTTGCAGACCACTTTCTTTTTGTTTCGCATAAAGTTCAAAAGTAACATCTAAAAGGTGTCCATACTGCAGATTAAAACACAGGCTAGTAGCCTCTTGTCTTTGAATTTGTCTATATCCTTCTTGCAGTTTTGCAACGGTAACGTCTGCGGTTGTTATGTCACTTGCAGAAAAGTAAAAGACTTCTTTTCTTACAGTTTTGGTTATATCTATCTCTTTTGTTATCAAGTACTGGTGAAGTTCTATTGGTGTCATCATCTTTTGTTTTTTGTTTTTTGCTTGCTCTCCATACAGTTTTCTTTTTGGAAGAGGAGGAAACTTAGGTAGTTTTTTACTTTCTGCGGGTCCTCCTGTGTGTATTCTCTTAACAATATCAGCACAGGTTGTATAGTAAGAAAAATGTTCATCAAGAATGGAAATTTGATCGTTACTCCATCCGCTTTGCTGAGACATATCTTCAGAAAGAATTAAACTATCAGCCTGCTCTGAATAATCCAACAGGTTTTTATGCACTGCTTGTGATTCTCTAATTTCCAGTTCTAATTCTCGTGCAGTAGGACTACCCAACAATTCTTCTTCTTGAGAGGAAGAAATACTGGCCGACATGAAAAACAACAACACACTAAAAAGCACAAACGTCTTCTTATCACTGATAATTTGAAACGAAAAGAACGCACCAGTCTTCTATATGTTTACTGTAACTAATGAACATTTGATGACAACGTCGTCTAAGCAACGTGTAAACATTCTATGCAGCAAAATCAATGCGATGTCATAACAAGCCCTTATCCCTAAAAATTATTTTATTCGCTGTACTCCCGGATATTTTCTTTTTCTCATTTTTCCTGTGTAACTTTTTTTCCTTCGCTGAACCTCCGGCTATTTTTTTGGGGGTGGGGGGTCAAAATTTTTTATTTTATAACCTATATCCCGTGGGCGAAGCAAAGCGGCGGCCACGGGATATGCATAACCTATAACTACTCATAGCTGATGGAAATACTCCAAAAACGGCTAAGGACATAGCTGATGGAAATACTCCTTAGATTATAAAATAATTCCAAAAATAAATATTTTTATCGTGGCTAACTTGTTTTATATGTTCAAACCAATATTAGACTCACAAGAGAATGTCACTGATGTTTGATATATTTTGTATTGTAAAAATAACAATAATTGATTTAATTTTTCCAATGAGATGAAATTTGTGTCAGCAGAATTTGAATCAGTTAACTTTATTATAATAGGCATGCATAAGTTCCTTTGACTTTCCATAGCTAAAACCATTATATAAAGTCTGCGTATATTATATCATATTGTAGTATTTGAAGTTTTGTTTCTTCTCTTGTAAATTTCCTAAAGATTTTATGTTTGCGTAAGCAAGGACTTATAATTATAAGTCCTTGGCGAAAGTATATATATTATATAAACAAATAAAGGGATATGGAGTAAATGTACGTGGGACAAAATCCCTATAAATACATGGTAAGATTAAGCAAATGGAAAAAAGCTTTAATTGTTGTTCTTCATCTTATAAGTCTATTCAAAGCGTTACATTTCAGTCACATATCCAGTTACGTAAAAAATCATTTATACCTTGACTCTTGACAAATCAACGCGCTGATTTTTTTTTATTTTCCAAATATTTTGCTTTTATTTGCACAGAGCAAACATTTTTTTTTATCGGAAAAGCTATATCCAGTATTTATTTCTCTAATTTATGTCCTGTTTTCACGTTTCCTGAGCAGTGAGAGAAATCGTTTCTCCTCTCTGTACTCGGCAAGTGATTGGCTGAGTTATGACGTCAAATATGTTTGCCGTTTTCCGACTTTAACATTGTGACGCCATGAAAAAAAGGCGACCATGCCTGATGACGCCACTCTCAAAGAACACATTTATTTCAGCTCTTCAGGGAAGGGGGTCATTTTTTTCCAAAATCTCCTTGAAATCATTAGAGAAATAAAATCCACAACCGTATCTCGTGAGAAACGACATTTCTACACTCTCGAAAGTTAAATTTTATAATACTTTAAACGCCCGGCAAGCTTCGCGTTTAGAAAATTGAAAATATATTCATTGCTAGTGTAGAAATGTCGTTTCTCTAATTTCTGTCCTGTTTTCACTTTTCTTGAACGGTTGGAGGAATACTGTTCACCTCTCTAGAGAGAATGTTGTTCTCGGCAAGTGATTGGATGAATTTCAATTATGACGTCAAATATGTTTGCCGTTTTCCGAATTCACTAATGTGACGTCTTGAAAAAAGGCGACCATGCCGGATGACGTCAAGCTCAAAGAACACATTTTTTTAGGATCATCTGAAAAGGGGGTCCTGTTTTTGTCAAAATATCCTTAAAATCATTAGAGAAATAAAATCCACAACCGTATCTCGTGAGAAACGACATTTCTACACTCTCGATAGTTAAATTTTCAAATATTTTAAACGCTCGACAAGCCTCGCGTTTAAAAATTTGAAAATTCAACTATCTCGAGTACAGAAATGTCGTTTCTCACTTGCTGCAATTGTGGATTCTATATATAAACATTAAATGCATCATCGTTTATGCATTATCCTATATGTAATTTGTTCTCTTTCAGCTTTAACATATATTTCGGTTTATGGGTTTACGAATGTTTTGATTTGATCTGCATGAAAGAGAAATGAGTTGTCGAAATTGCCATATACAGAAACTAAATTGTGAACAATTTCAGTATCATGTTGTATTTATTCAAGACAGTGGTGTTTTCTATGTAATCTATATAGACAAGTTCCGACAAGGAAAGATTAATCCGTAAATCATATTTCAGTATTCTCACTATATTTGTCCCGTACCAGACAAATATATAATTGATTTTTAAGAATTGTATAAACAAATGAAAGGTTATGGAGCAAAATGGTAGAACCAAGCAATGGAATAACGCTTTAATTGTTTTTTCACATCTATGCCTTACAAGGGTGTTTGGTAAGCCGTTCAGATATGTCGGGTTATTCAGACAATTAACGTATATATTCGTTTCTGAGATTAAGAATTTTTTAAACACTTTGCTTACCATTTTCAAGTCGTCTGAGAATGCTATTGCTATCCACTTATTATTCGCATCACCTAAAACTGTTGATATTTCGAAATCAACCGTATCCTCGTTGTCTTTCCATGTCAATACATATGTGCACGTGTTACCACTGCAGTCAACAAAACATCCCTTTGTATTTCCACACTCTGAATCGTAAGGAAGGGATCCAGTTGGCGGAGGCTACAATCATTCCAATAAATCATGAAAGTAAAATCCTAAAGGACCGACCTATACAAATAAGCAACAAAAAAAAAAACAAAAAAAAAACATCCAGTTAAAGTTTAGAAGTGTTAAGATTAAGAAATTCTTTTGAAAGTAACATTGAACGACAGTATACATGTTTATTAGGTTTCACATGCAATGTGTTATGAGGATATAGTCTAACCTGGACAGTCGTTGTCACTTTGGGAGGTTGTGATGATTTTGTTGATGCTACTGTGGCTTGTGATGATTGGCCTTCTGGATTTACTGGTACACTGATTATGTTTTTCCAAAATACTGAATATGATTCGACAACTGTTCCACTGTAATAAAATAATAACATGTGTGAAAAAGCAATTTCCGTTCTCATCCTTAAGATTTATTTGCATACAATAAGGATGTTACCGCGAATTTAGTCTCCACAGAGGACCATTTTGACAACTTACGTCTCTTCAGTGCAGATCAAATCAAAATAATTGGAAATACATATACAAAAATATGTGTAAAAGCTGATAGAGAACGGATTACAAACTGGATATAAATTAAAGCGTAAATAACTTTGCAACAGGGAGATACTACTAATTTTTCTTAAATTATATATTGCAAATTTTCGAATGAAACTGGTTTTCGGGTCAGCACCAAAGTAGTACTGCCTACTGAATTGTGAATACCCTATGGGAATAAGGGACCGACCATTTAACCTGAAGGGGGGTTATAGTTTTTTTTTCTGGACAGAAAATTTTTTTCGCGCTTCGCGCGAAACAAATTATTTATTTTTTGCACGCGTATCAACAAAATATTTTTTTTTCAAAATTAACATTATTTTTTGGGGCAGAAAGCCTCATTTAGAATTTTTTTTCCTTTATTTTGGCAGCCAAAATATTTTTTTCACATAAAATCAGATCCAAAATATTTTTTTAGAAAAAAAACCATAGCCCTTCAAGTTAAATGGTCGGTCCCTAACAGTTCACCAGTATAGACTAAGTGGTAATAAATGACACAATATCGAAGTAACTATAAATTTAGTTTCTGTAGATGTCCATTTCAGCACCTATTGTCTTTTCAGTGCAGACCAAGTCAACATATTTGGAAGTCAATAAATCTAAATATGTATTAACAGCTTATTTGTATCCTATAGACAACAATTGTCTATGAAATGCGAATACTTGATTATTTTTTACGGCGATATGCTTAAATGATAACTTGTCCGATCGAATTCTCGAAGACAAGTGGTCAAAGAGTCGTCAGATTTTAAAACTGCATCTTTCTAACGCTAAGACCAAACAAAGATAGAACTAGAAGTGCACTGACCCAAATAACAATTTACAATGTCAATTTCAAAATAGTAAGTTTGGCCATAAAACACGGATAAAACAGAACCGGAAATAAATGTGTTCAAATATTTGTGGTTCTATAAAGAAACTTTATTTCATTATTACCATTTTTAATTAATAAGAACTTACACAAATACAATAGATCCAGCTGTATTATTTGTAGGTTGCCATTGGAGTTGTACAGAGCCTTTAGTCGCACCTGAAGTATGGGTAACACCTCCGGCACTCTGGAAAAAAAATGTGCTTTTTTACAATATTGATCTATTTTATTGTAGTTTTGTTCAACTGGAACTACACTCATTTATATCAAATAATGTAGACCATAGGCAATTTAGTTTATTGGAAACATTAGATTCTATCAAATATTTTTGATTTTAAGTGGAGATCCTTACAGTAAATTCAAAACTTTTTCATGCTACAATAGTTAGTTCCCATTTCAGACGCATGAGCACTCTGTATTTGTTTATATCGTGTATCTGCTCACTAGTATACAATTATGGTCTTTTGTAGAGGTGGATATGAGTTTTAATAGACCTAAAAATTGATATTGACCGACGCCGGAGGCGGAGGTTAATATTAAGATTTTTAGGTCTATTAAAACTCATATCGACCGATACAAAAGACCATAATTGTTTTATTACATAATAATATCATGCATCATCGTAAAACCAACCTTGCGTTACTCAGGCTGAAATTCCTGTGATAAGACAAGAAGAAATTTGCAGAACTACTAAAACGCATACCCCGACTGTGTATCGCATGTTCTTAGTTTCGATCACCTTCCGGGTATTTGTAAATAGCAGTCTACTTGCTGGAAAATGCTTCTAATGTGGACAGAGAACAACAAACGTCTTCTGCTAGCCCAACGCCATTTTCTTCCTTCGATATTTGGTTTCCCGAACATACTTATACTACAGCAATTCTGATTGGCCGAAAGTCGCGTGACCACATATAATTCTGTTTTTCATTGGCTATTTAAAACGGCGAGTCAATATCGTTTTTAAGCAGACCTGAGAAATGAAAGTGAAAGTAAAAGCGAGTCAATTCGATTTTTAATTGAATATCATGTGACAGGTTTTCATCCAATAAAATAAAACTATTATAATCATTATGTAATAATTTAAGATATTGGTGCTTGTGTCGGGAAACGGATGGCAGTGATTGTAAGAGTACTTTGCCAATTGTTTTTATGGTTGTTGACAATCTCGCGTCCATAGGCTAAATAACATATGGATGTTACAATGTTCGACAATTAGCAATGAAAACCTGGAGACCAAAAAGTAATTAAACACTAAATATAAATTTGCATCAGTCTGTAGTTTTATTGAAGAAAAATCAAATATGTCTGATCACATTTAGTAAGTCCTGATCAGACAGGTTTTATTACTGGCAGATATAGTGAAAAAAAAAAACCTTCGCCTTCATACGTTATATTATACGTTCTACTGAAGAACATGATATTCAAGGAGTCATTCTACTTATTGACCTGAAAATGTATTTTATTCCATACCTTGGAATGTTCTTTTTGAAACTTTGCGATGTTTTAACTTGGAGGGTAGGCTGGTTAAAAACTTTTAATAACGATGTATTGTCCGTCATTCAAAACTGCTGTCTTTCAGATTTTTACAATTGCTGGAGGGTGTGGACATGGTGTTTTTTTTTTTACCCTATATATCAATATTATGCACTGAAATCTTGGGATTACTGTAAAAAATACAAAGATATCAGAGGTGTATGTATGGAATAGATCGGCGAACGAATACTGAAACAAATTGGGGAAAGGGGAGTTTCAAAATAAAAAAGGTGCTCTTGAAAAGGTAAGCATGAACTGCTCTACGCGTGGCACCAGTCACACTGCCAATAAAAAGTCCGGTTTTGTTATATCTATTTTCACCTGTGAAATAGAAACATTGTACAATAGTCATCAGTATATGAAACGCACGTACTGATGAGTCCTTATGGTTGTCAATAGGCGAATTACAACAGTGACTGAACAAACCCTTGACGTATGTTTTGAGACAGTAATTTCGCACTGTTGACAAAATCGATATACAAACTACAGGCGCGAACTAGCGTGAAATGTTGACGCTATATGCCAGAGAGGTGGGAATATTATTGCTCAAAAACGAGAAATTCAATATTGGAAAGTCGAAATCATCACGCTTGTGGTAAAGTTTTGTTTTCATACATCCAGAGTTGTCAATGTAGAGGTAAAGGTCCCGGAATGATGCTGAAAATGGTGTTATCAGTGGTCTCTTTTGTTCATTTGGGTCTATAAGATGAAGGATATACTTAAATTTAAGATTGTTTAATGAAAAACATCATCTATATAACGGAAAGTGAAATTAAAGGACTTGGCTAGCTTATTGTCTATTTTTCTGAACTAGCCCGTGTATGAACCTGGCTTCATACGAATAAAGATACCAAATCTGCTAAAAGTGGCGTACAATTAGTCCCCCTATATTGCTGGAAAATCTGTCTTCCAAATTCTACAAATATGTTATCGATCTCCTCTGTATACCTTTTGTGTAAATCAGTGTGGTGTTTCACAAAATAGGCCCCATCTTTACCTATCACTAAATAATATAAATATCCTCCTCAACCTTTTCGGTACAGAAAGACTGAAGCTACTAAATATATCTCTTGTCACAGATTGCCGGTGATATGTTTAAAATATTTGATGATTTGCCTACATCATTTGATCAATATCTCCGAATCCTTCAGTAATTTACCGCATGTATCTAAGGCTTTAAAATCTATTTGATGAAAATATCGTCATTTGGATTGGCAGTACTCTACATGTGTCAAATGGAGTCATCAGCAAAAACTTCAAGTACTATTCAGCTTTTGTGGAATACAGATGCCCATTATTTCACTTTTTGTCTCGCCTGCGACGAATGTCGCGAAGGCGAGACATAGCGACCATAGATTCCGTCGTCGGCGTCGGTGTCGGCGTCGGCGTCGTCGTCAACATTTGGTTAACTCAAATGCTAAACTTTTTTTGAACTTCAATAACTTTGTGAAATCTTGCTCAATAGCAATGAATTTTTGACACAATATTCAGTACATCTTCATTATTGAATCTCAAGTATAGTTTTGAAAAAAAAAATAATTCCAATTTTTCCGTATTTTGCCATTTGTTGGACTTAGTTTTTTTCAATATTTTTTTTTCCATTATATCTCAACACCTACATGCCATAGACAGTTGATGATTGGTATATATCTTTAGTAGTTACCAATATCCATACCAGAATTATGTCACCTTGATTTATATTTTCCGCATCAATGAATTGGACTAAATTTTGCACTTTGGTCCATAATATCAACAAAGTTTAAACAAATTGGAACTTAGGAAAATTTAATTTTGACATAGAATTGTTGCATGTAGTGTATAGATAAGCAATAAACTTTCAGGATTTTATTCCGGTTCCAACTTTGGTAAATTTCCTGAAAATGTCCAAGACTTAACAATTTTAAAAATTTTTGAATACAATCAAATATTTTAGCAATTTCTCATACCAGACATAATTCTGAAACTTAAGAATAAAAATATGGTTCCAATTTCGGTAAATTTCCTGAAACTATCAAAGACAAGCAATTTTTGGTAAATCTTTTTAGCAACAATGCTTTTTGATTGAATTATAGAGAAAACAAATTTTTCAATGCTCAAATCATGTAGATTTCAAAAATTTTGATTCCAATTTTGGTAAATTTCCTGATACTCTCAAACTGAGTCAAAGACAAGCAATTTTTTGAAATTCTTGTTAGCAACCATGCTTTTTGGATGAATTTTTGTCAAAACTAATATTACCAATTGTTAGATTTCAAAAATTTTCAGTTAATTTCCTGCTACTCTCAAAGACAAGTTATTTCATAGAATTTTTAGTAACCACATCTTAATATAGGCCAAATTAAAATGAAAGCGGAGTGAACAGGCGAGGCACCAGGTTCCTCGGAACCTTTACGAATTATTACTAATATATAAAGTGCTGTCCATGTACAATAACAATACTAGTACTCACGGATTCTCCACATGACAAAATTTGTCCGGAGTCTACAACAGTAAATTTGCCTTGAATGGTGGTCATTGTTGTTTGATCTTTCGCAACAATAATATAACCTGCGAATGGGTTTGTAGTAGACTGTAATGTAACTGGAATAAACATAATAGATTACTGTTTACTTGTTCATAGTAATATAGAAAACATAAAGTGTCTTCGTCAAGTTCATGTAATACCCAAGCTCACCTTTGCCGATTATGTCATCTTCAAGAGTCAAGTTTGTTGACAGATTTGGCTTATATTTTATGGGCTGATTCTCTACACAAGACGCTACTAAATGTGCAATTGGGTAAAAGTCAGATGTCATTTATATTTTTTCGGCTACATTTCTTGGTCGAATGCAGCCAGAAGAGTCAATGAAAATTCGTCTTAACCCATTTTGATTGATTTTAATTGGCTCCTTAATTTGCTTCTGGTGTAGAAAAGCAGTCAACAAAATATAGGCCAAATATATCAAGGATTAGTGATGAAGGACACGGACCCCAAACACTTGACTTGGAAAGATGTACCAAAGAGGTTATCTTTATTATCATCATGTCAGTATAGTTAAATGCAATACTAAAATAAAATCTGAAACTGAACAATGTCCAAAAACAATCTTAATACAAAGGATTGTTCACCATTATTGCAACTTTTTAATAAAACAAATACTTTATTGTTCGGGGATGGGGACAGGGCGGGTTCCTCTGCGTCATTTTGTAAAATATCTTGAGATTTTTTCGTTTCTTAATCGTGAAAAGTTTGTTTTATCCGTTGTGAACTTTTACTAATTCCTTGATTTGTGAATTTTGCCTAATCGATGGACGATTCGTTATTTATCTCGGGGTACGCTGTCATGGAGGAAATACCATTGCGAAATAAAGATAGATATATACATCACACAAATTATTTCTTTTGTAATTATGGCGAAATAAAGATTAATATATTCAACTTATTCAATTACTTGTTTTGTAAAGCGTCAGAATTTCACCTTATTTGATTTCACGAGATTTTATCATTTCCTTGTTCACACGTTAAATTCTCAATGCACCTAGACAAGTTACAGATTGTACAAAAAATATATTATACACAGATGTTGCTAGGATAAAAATGACAATTTTTTTCCCATAAACATATGAGTAACAAAACAATGAAGTTACTGTGAATTTAGTACTTTGTTAATTGCAGATTTAATCAAAACATTTTGAAATCCACAAACCGAAATGTCTATTAAACCTGAAAATGGAATACCGAACAGAGTTGTAAAAAGTCGAAGTCCATTAGACAAAAAGACAAATCAGGTGGAAACCATTAGAAAAATGGTTGCCCGCAATGGTCTTGACAGGAGAACAAATTGCAATGGATCTAATTAGAATACCCAAAATCAGCTTAGGATAGAGTTATGCGCGGTGGATATACTCCGAAGTCTCTATACATACATGTTCTTAATTGCAAGTTTCTTGATAAGTTACTTATCTCCCTATATCTTTTTCTATCAAGTCAATTTCAAATAGTTCTATGGTGGTTCCCTTCAAAGTATAGTTAAACTGATAGGACCATTTGGGAAATGTATTCAAAGATCTTCCCCTATAAATCTCTTGAACAATATCGATTGAATTTTGTCAAAGAAAGTAGATTTTATGTTATATGGGTTTTCCAGTCAGCAACCATTTCAGACTGTCCAACATTACTGTCCATTTGAAATAAAAGTCATAGTTTTGGTTAGGTTTTCCGGAGTTCGGGAGAGTAAGGGTAATAACAAAATTACCGCACAGAATTATCAAAAGCCGAAATCCAAAGGGAAAAGCACAAATTTGGTGTAAAACCAACGAAAAAAATATCAACCTCAATGGTCATGAGTTGGCACATGTATTTCAAAAAGGTGGGTTAAACAGGGTAAGATGGAAAAATACTGTCCGTATTAGAATAAAATTCAAGTCTTCCCTTTCGTCGTCGACTTTTTCACTGTCATGACCATTTTCGTCAACGTCGAGGTTTAAGTCCAAAAAATGGAGATCTAGCGGTTTCGGTTATTTTCTTTATCTAATTCTAGAGGATATATTGATGTCATCTATTTAGCAAAAGATGCGTTATGAATAGAATGAACATCATCAATGTATCTTTTGATGGGGTTGAAATACTTAGTATCTATATTTTCAATATTAGGTAATTTAAATCCTATTTATACGACAGCTTATTCGTGCAAAGGAAAAGAAAAAAAACTTATAAAAGTCGTACAAACATTTTTTTAATCGTTTAAACGATTTTTAAAATCGTACAATGGTACAAACGATATTTAAATCGTACAAACGATATTAAAATCATAAAAACGAATTTTAAAATCGTTCTAACGATTTTTAAAAATGGTTTTAACGATTTTAAAATCGTACGAACAATTTAAAAACCGTACATTTTCGATTTTTTTATATACTTTTTTTCTTCTACTTGTCACGAATAAGCTGTCGTATATTTACCGACAATGTAAAAGATTTTAGAACCTCTACAAAAGATTTTAAAAAGTCTATATTTTTAACTTATTATTACCTTTTTAGTTTTAGATTTTTTAACGGCTCATTTGATTTTGTGTGTGGTTCCTTAGTATTTTTTGTCTGTAAAACACATATAATGTACCCCGCAAATACATATTGAGGCCCCACAAGATACACATTGGACCTTCCCCAAGATACAAGTTGAAGTAAGCCAATGTGACTAAATTTCAAAAAAATTAAAAAAGAAATAAACATAACCAATCATTTCGTTCAGGCACATCTCTACTTAACATGTAAAAGCTGTAAAAGCTTAGTAACGTATACATAAACATCACAAAAATGAATAAGTTCAAAACAATGTATATTTTTAAGAAAAATACACCCAAATCTCCTTTTTACTAAAAGGCCCATCTTCAATATGTGTACAAATAATCTGCAAATGAAATTTCCTAGCCTAAAAACTAAAGCTGCGGACAGACGGACATGGGTTAAACAACACCTCCCGACTTTTTGTCGCGGGACATAGAAAGATGTGCAAGTAAATTCAAATATACGTTCTGTACAACTGTGTTAACAAATCTTACCATTAACCGTTTCTCCAACTCTGTAAGTGTTTGTACTCGGTGTTAGTGTGTATGGTGCTTCTGTGTCTTGTGGGTCTGCCCCATGTGAAGGCGTCATGAACTGACATTGAGATGTGGGAGCACCATCACTAAATCCCTCCACATGACGACAAAGTATGGCTATCACAGAAATCAACACTTGTTGTTTGTACATTACTACTTACAAAATAATCCTTTAATGTTATTCTAATGTCAAATAAAAAAATTGAGTTTTAGAATCAATAGTACTTTTAGTAACCTGTGGACGAAGACCAGACTACATATGTAAGAAGATTGAATCTATATATACTGAAGGTCATCTGGTTTAATTTATTGGTATGTTATATGGATATATTGTAAGGATGTATAAATCAAAGTATGGAGTGCATTAGAATATAGGAGGCCAAAGTTTTTTTCTGATGTTGGAATTCAATTTGTTTCACCTTTTAAATAACTAGATGTATCAGAGTGATACGGATACCTATATTTTTGTGTATTTCATTTTTATTCTTATTATATTTTGTAGTATTATCATTGTATTAATTGATCAATATTTCTTATCTATAGAAAAAAGAAGGGAAACGGGGAATATGTCAAAGAGACAACGACCCAAAGGGAAGTAATAACAACCCAAAGCCACCATAAGATCTTCAATGAATGGTGAGGCAATTCACATTTCACGGTCGAAATGACCATCTGCAAAACCTTGAATGCCTGTCAAAATTTTGAGACTTTAAGAGAGGTGCAACATCTGTGTCCAATTCTTAAGCTGCACTTTACCACTACAAACTCCTTTTATATTATACTTTATTTCACAAATTAAAAAAAAATAGATCCGTTCGTCTCCGTTCACATTTGTTTGTCGTTCGTTCATTATCCGGTGAGTACACGTTTCATGAACGGTAAAGTCCGTTTTGTACGGCGAAAAGTTTTGAACATGTTCAATACCTGGAGGGGACATTTACCGTACAAAAGGCGAGGTGAACGTACGGTAGGCTTAGATTTTATACGGTTCCTTTGCGTTGTATCTCCTTCTTTCATTAAGTAACTTAAAAGTACCATAAATAATTGTAATTCTTGACAAAATTACTTCCACAACGGATGTCTTATCAATTAAAATATTTTAAAGGTCCACTAAAAGGGTAAAATGTGTAAGATAGTCAAAGAAAGCCTCAGACAACAAGAAATAATAATAAAAATATTGGAGAAAAGTACCAGCTGCCAATCTCCAAAACCATAAACAAAAATCATGTCCATCTAAGGTTTTGAACATAAAAAAGGAAAATGCATGTAATAATTGTTTTCACTATACCAATTAAACTATTATGCTGAGTCCTTAGAATAAAAGAATATTTTTTTTTCTATTTATTTGCGTATATTTGCACATTTTCAATAATTATGTCCACTTCAGTGTTATGTACAAAGAAATACCACGTTTCCTCGCTCATACAGCTTCCTCATATTCTCAGAAGTTCTTTGTTCTTTGTATCCATGTGTTTGGGTTTAGTTCAACCGAGGATATTGCAAAAACGAAATTTAATATCATACAAGTTTATACCATCAACTTATTAGTTTATTTAAATGGATCTAATTTCACTTGCAATAAATCGTACGTTTGTCATTTTATTATAAGTGAGCAATAAATATAATTCATATACAATTCATATCTGATAAATACATAATACAATACCCAAATATAACTATAAATCAACACTTTGTCTCCGGCCAATTGTTATACTACTAGATTTACCTTCTGCAAACAACTAAATAAGTTACCATGCCAATAACAAAAGAGTGAACAGTTGGACGTTTACATGATTTAAATGTAAGAATTTCAGGAAAGCAAACACCATACTAGTATTTCAAAGACTCTCCTTAACAAAAACACTGTTTTATATTCTATATTCACAATATAGCCCTCATTCTTCAAGACGATTTCACTCCATTACACTGGACGATTTATTTGTGCCACCAAATCATTTTTGAACAAAAAAAAACGAAACCCAAATCAGTATTAAACAAGAACCCCCCCCCCCCCACAAAAAAAAAAACAACAAAAAACAAAAACAAAAACAAAAACGAATATAAAACAAAAACAAAAATAAAAAAAACTTCAGTCAGTTTGAGCACTTGGCTGCTGTTACGGTACTGGAAAACTATCTTGTAACATGAATTTAGTTTTTTCCTTTGATCTTTTTAAAGAATAAATAAGAAATGACGAGCGTCGATAATCTAAACCGAAACATTTGATGATATTGCATAAAAGGTCACGTGTGCCCATAGAATTCAAGCGAAAAAAGCCATGCAATATCCAACATCGTTAGACCGATATTTGCACGGCTTAGCTCCGCCCCAAATAAGTAAAGGTCCGCCTCCAACAAATTCAAATGTTTCACCTACAAATTCAAAAAATAATTCAGATCAATTATAAAAGATTTTATATTCTGGAAAAAAAACGACAGCCACTTTTTTTAAACGTAAAAGTAAATTGAATTTTTTAAATACAAGTATATTCAATTGATAACTGTTGCAACTTTTACGGAATTCCTTTAAAAAGAGATAGATGAATAGATGTCCATTTTGTTACGCCAAGTTAAATTAAAATCAAACCTTAGATCTACAAAATTACGAACTATCATCTAATTTCGGTAGATTCACACAAGTATCCTGAAGTACATTTCCTCCATATGCTCTTTTTAATTGAAAAAAAAATCATTTGGAATAAATGATTCAAGATGTGCATTTCTTGGAAGCTGCTCAACAAACTTATCTAGTTTGTCGTCATTAGTATGTTGCTAAAATCGGAGGCTTATAACTATTCGTCCCAGTAGGAAGACAAGTCTATGAAGGTTTTAGTGTCATTTATTCCTAAAAAAA